>VYZT01044211.1:0-13622 GCA_013400735.1 Pomatostomus ruficeps | reverse complement strand
AAAACCCAAAAAAAAAACCAACCCAAAAACCAACCAAAAAAAAAGCAAAAACAAAAACCAAAAACCAACCAAAAAAAAAAAACAAACACCAAACACATTTCCCCCTGGTGTTAACCCATCTTAATTTAACCACAGCATGGACATAATACTAATGGCTTTGAATATTTTACAGTCTGCCAGTCAGACTAGCTCAAATGGAGCAATGGATAACATGGCCACTGGTGCTGTGTTGCATGTGTGGTCTTCCTATCCCTCAACCCTCCACGTTCATTTTGCTCAGCTTCAAGTATCTAACTGAAAAATGTAAATTATGATCCTTTTTGAGAAATGCCTCTCTTACCTGACAAAAATAGATGTCTCTGGATCTGAGAGTTACATGCAGTTGCAAAAGACTTCTCCATGCATTCTTTCTGAAGTTACAATAGTGACAGAGGCTTATTAATTTGCTTAACTAATCCTAAATTTTAAAATGTACTGATTTTCAGTGGAAAGACATAGCCTCCCTTCCAGTCTCTGTTTGTTTAGCTAGAAAACATTTCATGATATGCTTAAAATAAAATGAGAGGTAAGCATATCTATAGTTTATATCTATTGTTTGTCCTCATAGTCTCTTGTTTAAATATTAATTTTAGAGTCTTAAATCCATTTGCTCCAAAGTCTCCCTTGTTGCATTCTTTATTCCCCATTGAACTGAAGTGGGTAAACTAAATATTTTCCAAATAAAAAATTAATAATTGAATTTACCTTCAGCTCCTGCTGAAGCCAGCTATGTGCTTCCTGCCTATGCTACACTTCTAGTTAACTTTCACACGCATACTAACAAGGTCTGGCAAAGCATGAACGGCTCCCAGTGAATGCAATTGTGCAGAGCCAAAGTTGTTCAGTCAATAATGAGAGCAAGGGAGCAGGAAGTAGAAGGAAAAGGTTAGGGCAATGGGAGACATTTTTCAGTAACTAAATTTACAATAACTTTTAAAAAGCAAAAGATGAAATGAAAAGCAGCAGAGGCCCTTCTTTTCCAACCAGAAGTCCTCTGACTCTCTCTGCTGAATCACGTTGAGCATAACTGCTGCCCTTTAACTCCTCACACTGAGCCCTAATATGACTGAGGTGACTCACTCCCACCACAACTGCTTTATACAGCAACTGGAACACAAAATTAATTTCCCCATGCAGAGCTTCAACCTTCAAAGTCTGTTCTAGCTATTAGAAAGCATTATTTCTTTTTATGCCATCTGATATATAAATGACTGATGATTTTTCAAGGGAGCTTGCTTGCTGTCCTGCAACACATATCTAGTAATCTACCTGGTTTACAATCTACTCATACAAGTATATGTGAACATCCACTCAGTGACCATTCTTACAACTTTTACATATAGATTCTGTATAATGTCTACCCATAACTCTCCTAGAGACATATAAAGCATGGTGTGAAATTGTACCTGATTAGAAGAAATTTGACTCTGTCAATTAAGGAAGAATTATTTCAGGACTGTTCATTAATGACAATAGAAGATAGGTTCCCATTCCAATAGAAATATTATTATCATAAAGGTATAAATATTTATGCAAAGCTGTGCAAAAAAGTAATATAATTAATTGTACCAGTATAAGACTAAAAACATGCAAATATAATAAGAATTTAATCACAGTGCTAAAATTCTGATAGAGTGTGGCAGCTGCACAAAGAAAGAGATTTTCATCCAACAATTTAAATAATTTTAATTTTTTTTGTTTTGCATAGGACAGACTATGGCATAATAGAATTGTATGTGTCTAATTTTAAATTTAAATAGTGTCTTCCTGAAACAGAGAAAACATTGATCTAAATTGCGACCTATTCTGCTGTTAAGGGATATAAATATAACTAAAATAATCAAAGAAATTGTTTTGATGTTCAACTGATTGTGCACATTGCCAGTGTTTATTGCAATAACATATAGTCCAACAACAACTTATGTTTTAAAAAGGCAGTGTTGGTAGCCCCAGACATCAGGCATCACCCTGAGGACAGCAGGGTATGGCTTTGGGGAGATGGAGACTGACCCTGATATGGCATCACTGGGGCAGGGACTGATGGCCCTGGGGGCTCAAAGGGGCCCTGGTGGAGGGATGGCCAAGGCCTGAGCATAGTGGGTGGAGCCCAGGGAAGGTTGGCAGCAAGAATCATCAACAGTACCCTCAGGATCCTGACAACCCACACCTCAGTGCTGGACACCATCTCCTGTGCAAAACTGCAGGCAGTTATTGCAGCTCTTCCCGTTGGCTTTTGGTGCTACGGACAGTACCTACAATAGCTGCATTTGTATATAGTTCAAATGCAGAGAAATTCTCCACAGCAAACAAATGTCTGTGACTGTATGTTCAGACCTATTCTTGATTTATTGTAGTACCAACATATTCCTACTGGTTTTTAAATATAAAGTGATTTTTTTAAATACACAAAGCAACCTTTTGTAGGACAAATCCAGATCCAGTCAAAAATTTCTTAGTTCTCACCCCTTCCAGTCCTCGCCCTTTTTACAACAGAAGATACTGAAAAAGCAGGTAGTACAACCATTTTCCACATAATTCTGTATCATGAGGAGAAGGAAGAGTTCATCTTTTTCAATTCACACAATCACAGTATCAATTTTTTTCCCCACTTAGCTGTCAGAGTACATGTAGTGAAAAAAATAGGATTATACAAATACCTGAACCATTTCACTATTTTGTTGTTGGGCATACAACTGTAGTATTTCATTTATCTTGTTTATAAATTGGGTTCATTTTCAGCTGAGCATTTCTGCCTCCTCTTCCCCAATGCTTTCTCACTCCAGTTTTCATGCAATTTAAATGACAGACTCAAGGATGGATTTCTTGATTAGCTTATGCAAAAGCAGCATGCAGTGTTCTGCATTGCTCATTGCTAGTTGAGGGATGGAACAAAAACAAATAAATATGCACCTCTCACTAAAGCTAAAAATAAAATATATCTTTTTGCAGTTGAGTTGGTGTGTCTCACTTAGCCTTATAGGGCGTCCCTTTCTCCCCAGCAGTATTTGGGTATTTCCTTACTATGGATTGCCTGCCTTGCCTGTACACTGGAATGATAATGTTCTGTGGGGCAGTTTTACGCCACCTAATCAAACATCCTAGGTTAAAAAGCATTTAGAGAGGTTATACTCCTACAACACCTTCAGACATGGTTATCAGAATCACATGTGTGGACCTACACTCACCTGTAAAAGGATCCAATGACCTCTCAAACATTATGGGTGGTTTCACTCCTAATTTGGGCACCTCCACTGATCCTTTGAAGAAAGATACACGATATTTTCTCCACTATACTAAAACATCAAGACCCTCACAAGTATAAACTAAGTATGCCAAATGACACAAAGTGTTTTTTTAGAAATATAAATACATTTTCATCTTCTGGCTTATATTATGGATGGTATGTTTTTCCATCACTGCCTGGCCATAATCAAATTGGCATGTCATAAGCCTGGACTGATTTGAAGGAAAAAACCCCCACATTTCTCTCACCAGAAGTAGTTCTCTACAAAGACAAATGATAAATTTTTCCATCAGATTTCCAAACCGACTTTTCCAAAACTACCTACATTTTTTTTAATACTATTTTGTTGTTATGAAGGAAATGAGATAAAAATTCCTGTCTGTCGCTGACCGCTTGCTAGCCCGATAGCCAGCGAGCGACAAGTGTGCCTGGCTGAGGGGTCAGGCCTACCCACACGCTGCAGGCTTCTGTCTGCCCTCTTCTTAAGGCTGCCAGCTCCCGGGCTGGGAGAGCAGCAGCAGCCGATACAAAAGTAGCGAAGGCGGGAACAAAGGAGAGAGAGCGCGACTCTCCGTGGCAGCACCCGAGGTTTTATTGTAGCAATTGAGGGTTCGGGATGCGAAGCTACAAGACAGCCCCGAGGGACGGTTACACAGCGTTTTAAAGGGAACAAAAGTGGGGATGCAAAGGGGAGGATCCAGGGTTCTGCAAATCAGGGGATGATAAGGGTAACAGGTATCCAATAATTTTTGAACAGGGGAGGAACACATTTGAACTAACCAGTCAACAGAACAACAGAACCTTCCAGAACTTTATGAATATTAAAATAACTCTGAGGGGAAAGGGGTGGAACTGAAACTTGGATTGACAACCTAAGCGGGGGGAGAATCAGGGAATTCCCCAGCCTCGCCTTCCCCATCCCCCTGAGGATCACTGCCCTGAGGGGGAAAATCAATCCAATTGATTTCATTAATCTTCATAGAGAAGGCAGGCTGGGTCACCACCACACCTGTCCATCCATGTTCTCCTTTACATTTCTAGTGCAGACTTAAGTGAAAACACAGATCTACTGCTCAAGAAATGTCTTTGAAGAAACATATTCTCATAAATCATTCTAAAAATTATTTTTCTTTCACAAAGAGATTACACAAATAGCAAACTTGTATCTTTGCAACAGCAGTTCCTGAAAAATACTAACTTATGTCAAGCTAGTATAGTCTAAAATGCACAAAATATGCTACCCTTTTATTTCAAAAGTGTCCGTGACAACAAAAATTCACATTAATTTATGTTATTTGGAAATAGAGTCCCTTGACACTGTCTAGAACAACTACCCTAGAACTACATTCATTTGACTGAAGGGAGTAAGAAAATGCTGCTAGTAACTGAATGAACTTCATTTAAAATTATCCTCTGGGAATGTGTAGTTCTAGCCATCTGAAAAGCCCTAACTTGCAGACACCACATGTATCTGCCACTCAACCTACATATGATAGCAAAATGAAAATTATTAGAAGAGACAGAGAGCCCAAGAGCTTTGCATGGTGTTAGTTTTGAAGGAAGGAGCAAGACATGAATCTCACAAAAAAAGTCTCTGTCACATTTGAATTGCTAGTAAGAGCAGATGGTACAAGGCAAGGTCTCCTTCTGTCCTATTCCCCATCCCTTTCTTTTTCACTAAACCACTCCATCTTCACCACTCCTATCCCCAATTACCTTTTGTTTAATGCTACTGACTCTCCACTTCAAAATGCCCACTACTGAGCTATACGATGATGTGGCTACAAGAAGAGCTGGTAAATATAAAGAGGCACAAAGAGAGTTGAAGAGCAGAGGGTTTTGCTGCTTTTGTTTTTGCTGCAGTAAACCCCTCTTGAAATGTATTATAATATACTATTCTTTATCTTTAAAAATAGGCCAGCTAGCATTTCAAGATGGATCTCAAAAACTTCAGAATCAAGACACAACTGTCTAAAATCTACATGGGTTTCTGGAGGCAGAAAAACCGGACATGTTAAAGAAAGCAAAGTGATGAATAGTGGCTCTGAAAAATTTTCTTTTCTCTCTTGGATAAACAGACAAAATGAGCACACTTTTCTGAGTCAGATTTCCTTAAATTCCATTGCCCAAAATCTCACTTTCTTAAAACTCTGAATAAAGTCAACTGTTACATATTTTTACTTATAGCAACAAAGAACCCACTACCCAGTGGTTTACATCAGCTAAGGACCCAATCCTACATTCTCATTCACTCTGCTAACCAGAAGTCTATTATGTAGAGATAAAACTCTTTTTCCTCCAAAACACTTGAAAAAAAAAGATTTTAAAAAGAAATTCAGTGACCTAAGAAGCTGCAACCAAGCATCCCCTAGAAACAGACCTGAAGCACCCCTCAAAGATCCATATTGAAGTATCACAAAAGTTTAAATTAAATGTTTGCGCAAGAAGAAAGACCTTAAGAATGTGATGAAATTTAACAAATCCTGTCAAGTCAAAAATAAAATTAAGGGAAGTAAGAGCACTGTGCATTTTGTACTTTTCTATAGAACTAGAATGGGGTTAGGTTTTGATATGAGAGCTGATCCCAAGCAAAGTTGGGAATAAAATGCTGCAAATGCCCTGCACCACCACGTAATTCTCTGGCTCTGGTACAATGCTGTTATAGAAGATCCACCCTCTGCAGAGGTGACTGCAACTGCTGACACATCCTCTCTTCCCGGGGAGCAGTATAGGACTGTCTGCAGTGTCTGCTAACACCTTTCATATCTGTCATACAAGAAAACCAAGAAAACGTGGAAATCTTTTATCTCTGACAGACTTTTAAGCTACATCAACAAATGATTGTGGTATATCAGTTTCATCAGCACAAGAGAGATTCAAAAAGGCACTGTAGAGACACTAAGGCATCTGCCTTCTCTGACTGAACTGGGTTCATCCCTAGAGGCGGAGCTGTTTCTCTTATTTCTTAGGAAAAGAAATAAATTCAGTAAATTCAGTACTCTGTCTCTCATCCATCTGCCTCTTTTAGTGTTGAGCCCTAAATTACTGTCACTTTACAGTGCACAGATCTAAGGCCAACTGAATGTTTGATTGGGCTTTCCCTCTTTCATGAAAACACAGGAATATTACACCCTTGCATTTAAAATCTCTGAGAGAATTTCTATACAGACACTTCAAATATAGATGACAGAAGACAAATTGCTAAAACTGTGCCCGAAATGAATTTTATTTCCAGAATAATAGCAATGCTAATTCTCCCTACCTCATACTTGCCAGGACAGGTCTAGCACAAACCAAAATATTATCATTTCTTCTGAGCTGGCATGTGAAATACCCACATGAAGGTATCTTGTGTCACTCTGCATGTAACTGGGTGGTCTAATTTATAATTTCATATGTAGTTTTCTCACGGTTTGGCACCTGACATGCTACAGCATCCAAATGATTGACTCAGATTTACAGAATCTCAAGATAAGAGATTAGAAAAGTGCTCAAATGAATGTAAAAGTAAAGCATCCTTATGTAGCTTTGCATGAAAATCCCTACCAGCAAGTGGATATATCATATCCCTAGTAGACTTCATTAATTCCCAGATTTGTTAAGTGTGTTTTTTGTCTTCTTATCCAGCCAGAATTTTATCTCTGCTGCCAAATCCCAGCAGCTGTATTCCTACAGTTTCATAGTTCTCTTTGGTGTTTTGACAGTCTTGTCGAGTCTATTCTCACAGACAAGGATGTTTCCAGCCACAGTGGGAGCTGGCAGCTACCTCAGTTGTGGCGGTTAAAACCAATATGTACTGTAAGGAGGGTCCTGAGCTGCACCTTTAACAGTCAAGTGCATTAAACTGTAAGTAATGACAACTGAGTGTAATACTCCCAGCTTGGGGCTGCTCCAGCTAAAGCCTGAACACATGATCCTCCACATTTTTAGTGTTACAGGGGTAGTAATCCCAGGTGGAAGAGAAGGGATGAAGACCTACCCAGACAAGGGTAGGATATCAGTCTAGTCTGATGCAAGACCAGAGCCCATAAGTCAAAACCTTACTTTCATGCCTAAAGAGGACATGCTCCTGATTCACAAGGTTACTGTGAATGTTACAGCCATATTTCTGTAATTAGAAACAGCATATGTTTCTCAGGTTCCTAAAGTCAGATGTTATATGCTACAGAAACTTGGGAATATTCACTTGACGTATGTACAGTGATTTGCTCAAGAAGCTCAAAGGTATTTAAAAATATTGCAAGTCTTCAGTTTAGGGTGGGGACTCTTAAACACAAGGAATCCCATAAAAGTATTTGGTATGGGAAAAATACATAGAAATTCAGATCTGGTATTTTTCTACTTTGTTTGTTTGGGGTAAAAAATGTGAAGGTTCAAGATTCTCTTTGCAGTAAATGAAAGGATTCTTGCCTAAAACTGCTGAGAAAGGGAGGTGTATGTTTTTCAATATTTTCTTGGTGGAACACAGCAGTTTTCTCAACCTTTCATTTTACACATTACAAAAAACAACAAGAAATATTCTTCCATATCTTGTATCTTTTTATCATCTTCTTTTAATGAAAACCCACAGCTCTTTAGTAAATTCCTACGTATATTTACTTTATGTACATGCAGATTTCTTAATGACAGGTTTGTACTTGAGCAGTTGTCATGGAACAATTGTTGCTATTGGTGAAACAGCATGAGCCAGTGAATGCAGCTATAGCAGTGGCCAAAGCTCTGAATTAGTCCTGCCTTTACTGTCTGATAAAATACTAATCTGCTTTTATGTTTCTTCAGAAAAATAAAAAGAAAAAAAGGAAAATACATGGATGCTAATGAGCAAGAAAGACTAACGGAAGCATTAAGTGTTAATCAACCTGTATTTTTCTCTAGGCACAGCAGGCTTAAGATTTTAATGCAAATTAATTGTTAACAAGACTTTAATACCACAATTGTACATGCTAATGTAAAGCCCATGAATATTTGTTCTAAGAAACACTTTGACTATCAGTGTTGGCTTTCCATCATCGTTTTTTTAAAAATTTTATGTGAAGAGGTTTTTTTCTAATGATTGCAGCCTGTATCTATGCTTTTTACAAGACTCAGAGCTTGTGTAGCTGAATGCAGTGATAAGTAGGGCAACTGTAAAGCCAATAGTAAATTGCAAGATGTAAAGAGAAAATGAATGATGTTTGTAGCTCTGATTTGGGTCATGTGAAGATAAGAGATATATATATATATATATGCAAGAAAAATTTGGTATTTAGGGACATGGGAGAGGAGAAATCCAAGGGATGAGGGTTCTAGAATGAGGTGATGAAAAGGAGGGCGTACAAAAGAATGTGATGGAAGCTTGAGGATGACAAAAAATGTTGCCAAGAGTCCACTGACTAAATTCTGATCTGGAGGTAGGGCCACAACATTCCCTGCCTTGTTGTACTTCACTTGCCATGAATATGGCAGCTTTCACAATTGCTTCTTGTCCTGGTGATGGACCACAATGGCAGCACAGTGTTACTTCACAGAGGATCACAGCAAATATTAAAACGTGTTCCCTGATACCTGAGTATTGTCATGACCCACCACGATGGCAGTGACTATAAAGGACCAAATCATTACCCAGCCCAAAGCTCGGCATTCAGCAGGACTCAAGGAGTATGAATTCAAGTTATGAGCTTAAGTTATGGGTGATGAGAACATATTTGTAACACTTTGGACTCAGAGGGAAACAGTAATAGTTTGTATTGGTTAAGCATCTGTCCTGAAGATAAATGCTTCTTTTCCTACTTTCCTTCTTTTTCCCTTTATTGCACTAAACCAAAACACACTCCTATTCACTGCTTTTCATATTGGAGGAAAATCAAACTGAAATGTCTGGATCAAACTCTTATTTTAGCTTTATGACCATACAGTTTCAATCTTTTTTTTTTTTTTCCCAACATCCTGTGTCTCAGATAAAGGCTCACTCAATAACTTTGAAACTGTGGAAAGATGTTTCTGCGAAAGAGACCTACTATCATATATTCAGATAAGACTTTTCCTGAGGAATTTAAAGATTCAGGCTTCTCATAATAAAACATTACTTTTTGTCTGGTTGAGACATAGTTTTGTAGTAATATAGGGCCATTAAACCTATTTAACAGAAAAAAGCACCGCAAGTAACAACTGTGAGATAAAACTGATTTTTTACTGATCGATCAGAGGTCATGTAATTCAATGGCCAGGTGAGCATATGACTTAATATGAGTTATGTAAGGTCAAGAACAATCCAATGGCATAATGAGAAACTGAACACAGAGAGGGTTTGGCTGAGACATTGTTTTGGCAATTAATTGCACACCAATTGTTAAACAAACTGCTTATTGCAGACAAAGAGCCACATCCTTTAAGTAATTCACATCATTTCAAAATATTATTCAAAGATCACAATTTTTTATTCTCCTTCTAGTATTACAGCTCTGAAATAAAATTTTTTAAAATAAATTTGTCTTTTTTTCTTTATATATTTTTCAAGATCCCTTTGATTTCTTCATGGAATTAAGGGTGGAGTAAACATCCCTATTCTGTAATGAAATCAACATCTTCCAAACAGAACATCAGCTAATCACAGGTCTCTGATTTTTAGGACATATTATAGCTCCCAGGAATCACTTGGGGGAAAAAAATAAGGAAACAAAAGATGTTTGTTACTGAAGTTGTGTACAAGCTACAAACAGTCCTTGTTATCAGCTTCACACATTTTATCCTATTCTGGAGAAGAGTGAGCTTCAGATACAGATGCAGTTAACCATTAACTATAACTACAGAACAGGAGAAAGGTCAGTGATTATGCTATTGCCCAAGACTTCCTTAAAAAAAAAAAAAAAAAAAAAAAACCAACAAAAAAAAAAAACACTGACCGTAGTCCTTGTCCACATTTGCCCTACAATCATTGCAGCAGCAGGGTGACTGCAGCTGTGGTTAAATCACTGTCAGCAACAGTAATTTCATTGTTAGACAAGATATAAAAGGGCCAGCACGGAAAGAGAAAATTAATAAAGGAGAAACTTAAAATACAAACCCTAGCACAATGATTTGCAATGAACATCATTATTTGAAGAGAAGTGGGGGTTTATAATGTTGTAAATACAACAAAAAGCCTCCAGCTCATGTGAATCACTTGCTAATGGGACTATTGTGCCATTGTAAATTACTGTAAAGTAACATTATCACATGCATCATCCAAGCCATTTTCTAACCATTCATCAACATTAACTGTTATTGTGAAAAGACAGTTTCCTGTGTTTAGAAGCTATGGTTATAGATATATACAGACCCCAGAAATTTCGGTCACATATCAGTTCAGTTCAGATGTTTATTGAGTACCCCTTGTCTCTACACCATTGTTGGAACAGAAATTATGTCCTAAAAGATGAACCAGAAATAAAACAATAGAGCAGACTGAACCAAAGATGTGCAATAGCTTGAATTACTGAACACGACCAAAAACTAAAAGCAACAAAACCAAAATAAAACCCAGAAAACTGAAACAACCTGTGATGTAGCTAGTTCTCTGTTTGAAACATTCTTGAAATTTATAAGCCAATTTCTACTCAAATATTCGTAAGGAGGTAGATATATGTGTAGGTGGGTTGAGGAAATGGGAATTTACATAGAGGATGATGTTTTGTTTGGTTTTCTGTGTGGATTAGAAAAAGAAGTGAATGAATGTTCCATGACAGACACAAAAGCATTAGAAATGCCCTAACAGCATCAGACAGGTAATCTGATCTGCCTAGAGGAGTGACCATAGGAGATGCTGTTCATGAAAGCATGATGCTATTCATGACCACCTTCCAAGGCCCTCAAAGTGGACACTACCCTTGGATCCCCAGCCACTGGGCTAAGGGCCTTGGAAGGTACATCGTTTTCTAAGCCTTTTTTAAAAATATATTTATAGTCCTTGAGTTTGTGTAATCCATTTTTTTATCTGTTGATATTGTTTGTCTCTATAATTACCTGTGGCAGCAAATTTCAACATTTCAACGCTTACTGCCTAAAATCCATACCTTTAAAAAAATGTTTCAAACCAATCTTCTACTTCCTTGAGCTATTCCAGAAAAACAATGTTGTGTGAGAAATGATTCTGTGTTTATATCATCTAGTAATTTCATAATTTTGCAAAACTTCCATTACAGACAGCAGTTTTCCGAAGACGTATTCTTGATTATGCTAAAATTAAGCTTGGATTGTGAGTAGGTAGCATATTTAATCATTCTGGACAAGACTTGTTATTGAGTTTACTTAAGTTTGCTCTTTATCTCAACCCATGAGCTTTTCATCCTGTCTTGTAGCCCTGATGAGGAGAGGGAGTGATACAGCAGCTGGGCAGGCACCTCAAAGCTGATTGGGGTCAACTCACCACATATGTGCTCATATCCCTGCAAATAAACTGAGTTCCCTCTGGATACAAGCTGGAACTCCCTATCCAAATATTTTCCCATGGGAATGGTCCTTTGACCATTAAATTTTCCAGAGTTAAATGTTCAATTATTTCTGAAGAGACATTGGTAATCTAAATCAATGTTGTTTCCTGTGAACTATGAACAGTCTAACAGGAATTAGAGAAGACCTTTAAAAAGAGACAGCTATTTTCCATATAGATTTCTCCAACATACTTGCCAGAAATATCAACAACCTAGAAAAACTGACATGCTGAAGCCTTTAAAAAGGTACACTTTTCCCATTCTTTGTCCCATGGATTTGATGGGATGAAAAAGCTTTTTTATGTCTGTCCCATGGAATTGATTTTTCTGCATCAGCTCTCATCACATATCCACTATTTTCTTTCTTTCAACCAAGACAAAGAAATTGAAGAAAACAAAGGGATTAGGAAAAAATAAAAAGAATAAATTATCTTATAAAATACAATCTGTATTTTTAAATTCTTGGCAAAATTTCAATTTTCATTTCTTAACCTGGAAATGACATGTGATTACATTCTTCTTCCTATCACCTCCCCCCCCAAATGCTAAAGTCATACTGTAAATCTGAGGGTATGTATTCTGAACCTAAAGCAAAAATGATATGTGGACCATGAAATAAATTTTATTACTAGAGTAGCTATACATTATTTTTATATAAATGGAATTTATTTTCAGCTGCAACACATCTTTAATTTTCATTATGTTACCATTTCTGACCAGTGGAGGTAGCATACTGCTGAGAAGGAACTGCTAAGGGTCTTTATCAAACGAACATCAGGAAAGTATGAGTCCAATGCTACATTGTGTAGCATTATTTTTCAGCAAGATTGAATTTTACAGACGTAGACTCAGTCTAGGCTATAAAAGCATCATTTAAAGTTTTAGTTGTTAAACAATTTCAGTGTGTGTAGGTGTTATAAAAGAGAAGGATACACAGTGAACCTGTATTTTCAATCAATTACTGTTGTCTGTTGACATTTCATTTTAAGGGAGTTATTTTGTAGGCAAATGTGAAACAATTTTCCCAGAAAAAATTGTGATAACTAGAACAACTAGGATGGAGTAAGAAGACAGCAAGTCAAATTTGCCTTGGATAATGAATGGACTTTGATTTAAGAAAAATAATACAACAATTCATTTATATGGATAATTTCAGAATGAAGCAACAAAAGGATTTGTGCAACTCTTTTAAAGATTAATTGTATGTATTCTGAGAAGTTTAGACAAAAATTTTGTAGCATAAATTTGAAGAATGACCTCACCAAACCAGTTGTTATATTTCATTTTTTAGTAATGGTTTTAAGTTTTTAAGATGTTGTCAATGTAGGTTCTGGTTTTTGTATTATACAGAGTGCAACACATTTTGATCAAACTTCTATTTGAAACTGCAAGGCAAATTTCAAATATATTTTGAAAATGTTATCTCCCAAAAGATACCTTCATGAAACCACTCTGTGTGTTGGCTTGACTTGTAATCTAAGACAATTTAGGTTATAGAGAGGAGCTCTGCAGAGAACAGCTGGGTGGTATTGGTGGTTGAAAAAACAAATGTGAATGGGCAATGTGTGTTCGCAGGTCAGAAAGGTGATTGCACCCTGGGCTGCATCAAAAGAAGTGTGGCCAGCAGGGCAAGGGAGGAGATTCTCCCCCTCCACTCTGCTCTTGCGAGACCCCACCTGGCGTACTGTGTTCAGCTCTGGGGCCCCCAAAATATGATGGACATGGACCTTCTGAATCAAGTTCAGAGAAGGCCACAAAGATTATCAGAGAGCCAGAGCACCTTTCCTTTGAAGACAGGCTGAGAGAGCAGGAGTTATGCTGCCTGTAGAAGAGAAGGCCACAAGGAGACCTTAGAGCAGCCTCAGAGTGCTTAAAGAGGGCCTACAAGAAAG
>VYZT01044209.1:12509-27804 GCA_013400735.1 Pomatostomus ruficeps | reverse complement strand
CATCCTTTTTCATCTGAAAAAATAAGCTTAAGCAATCCCTATATAATCACTCTTTTTCTCTGCAAACTTTCTGGAGCACAGATAAGATCACGGGCTGTTTTCCCAGGCAACAAAGTTATTAACACCTCAAGGAAAAAGTAATGTTGCACAAAAGCCAGAGCTGTCTGATGGCTTTCTTAATCTGAGGATAGAGACACACAGAGCAGCAGGGAGCCTTACCCCCAGTACAAACAGGGCAGCAGCTGCTCATGAATCAGAAAACAACAAGCTTTTTTGGGAAGAATACATATTTTTGAGGCATTTTTGAATTGCTATTTCTTTGACAGAACAGTTCCCAAAATAAAAAAAAAACCACACATGTATTTTTAACTACAGAAAAACATCTTCATGGCACGCAATCAGAAAGCACAGCAGTGACAATACACTGTGTGCTGAAGTTAAAAGGAAAGGGGATAGGCATTACCATAAAGTTGTTTCACAAGCAAGTGAATTCTGAATCCATTTTCGCAAGGCAAACCCTCTCACCCTCAAGATCTCAAAAAACCCGAGTCAGTTCAACTTTATTAGGAACGTGAAGATAACAGACACACAGAATACATTTTAATTTAACTTTTGTCTTTGTTAGCTAAGAGGCCAAACTGTAGGGAGCGCTAGGGAAGGGAGTCCATTAGAAACTAGGAGCTCCATACGAGCAGATAAACTGTTTCCTACCTGTACTTTTGCTAAAGCCAACATACAGCATGGACTCGCTGATATACAAGGAGTGTTTTTCCTCCTATTTTAAAAAAAATTACTTCAACTCACTACCCCTTCATTTCCTTTGTAAAATGTTAAAATGGACCAAAGGATTGAAAAGCTGCTGAGGAGCAACAACAAAAAAAGACAGAAATACACAAAGTAAGGATATGAAATTGTTTTCTGAAGCCGTAACAATAATAAGAACAGAGAAAGAATAATCTGGGCCAGCAATTCCAAAAATACAACATAAGTATCATCTGCAGTTTGAAAATGGTATGTTAATAACATCTGATCAGCCAAATTATGTTTGTGCACGCCACTGAGACCACATTTGTAAAAGCTTTGTGCAGAGTACAGTCAAGCTATAACAAACCACAAGCATTTAATTCATCATAACTAGCACGGCAAGAGCCTCCTCCCTAACACAGCACACTCTGACCGTCCTACCTACACTGCACCAGTTTAAGGAAAGCCTTACCACGCCTTCCCAAGGACTATCATGGTATCAATGTTTCTTCAAGAGACATGCCAAAATTGCACCATTGTCACTTCAGCCATGTCGGGAGAAAAAACCTCCACGCTTCTACAAAGAAAATACAGCTCAGGAACATAAAACTGAAAGGAGAAACTTTGCATTTAAACTGAAGAAATGATAACATGTATTCCAGTTCCAGCCTGAAAAGCATAGGAACATGGAGATGGGAGAGGATTATACACCTCTGCCTAGGTCATTTCACAGCTCTGTTCACAGATGTCTGAGAGAACTCAATGCAGAGAAAGCTATCAGAAAAAAACTATTATTACTTATGTAGCACTTTCAATCTGGCAATTTTTAAGCAAGCAATACATTAAGCAATTTACCAAGAAAAACATACACTGGCCTTCTGGGTGATCAGTAGCTTATGCTTTCAGAGGAAAACAATTCTACTTTATTAAACTTTAAGGCCTGAATTTACTATACATTATTCACTGTTACATTTTAAATTGGCAGCAAGGTAATCAATCAGGTTATTAGCTCCAAAATGCATTTATCAGTGCATTTTGCTAAGTTCCCATATTAAGAATACCACAGAAAAACCTGAAGTTGTTAACATCCTTTTATCATTGGTTAAGAAATAACAAGTTAGGGCACTGTAACTGTTGTTAAAAAAAACCAAAACAAACTAACCTGAAAAATATCCCATCTTCCAATTTTGCCACCCTGGATTATTCTCTTGCTAACAATGCCCAGTTAATGATTCTCCCTTATTTCAACTCGTCTGTTGAGATCTTTCTGAAATAATTTCCAGCTACAACAGGGCTTCCTTTTTGTGGGCAGCGGCACATGTCAGCTTGGCACAGCTTTCCTTTTATACAAGTGCAAGATGCTTCCTTGTGTTAATACAGAAAGCTATCAAAAACACAGAGTGGCTGGATTTAAAAGCAGATTCCATAGCACTGGCTGTCATTAGCATTTCTAGCTATTATCATCATTTCTAGCATTATGCTGATCTGAAAATAAATCTTTTGGGACTATGATTTAAAAAATACAGCTCACATGCTCACTGCAACTGAGCAGTTCCTAAATTTCAGATACTTGGTCTATCTCTCTTCCATGGCCTGTGGGATGAAGTGGCAGCACACTAATTTTTATTGCTGTTGAACTCAGACAAGAGACTGCTCTTTATATGACACAATACAAGCACAAGCAAGTATGATGGCTGTATCCACTCAATTCAGTTTGTTTGGGTTTTTTATGCACAAAATGGGTACACAAATTTAGGTGATATTCAAACTTCTGGCAAATAGCCAATTCACCACGTCAGTAACATAAATGTTGGTCATTTTTGACTTGGGACACCATGGTAGTGAATCACTGAAAAAACCAGGGATTCATCTTGTCTCCTTCTCTCGTTTAGCAGTAGGGAGCTGAATTTCCAGAGGGGGATAAACTTTCTGTCCTTTGAGGTACTGAACTGAGCAAGGCTGGATATAAGAAAAAGGTGGATGGTTAATCCAAGTAAGCAGCTCTTGAATATGACATCTTGTTTTTGTAACTTCTTTATTAATCTTAACTGTTAGAAGAAAAGACAAGTTAAATTGTGTGAGAGCATTTTGAGATTATTATATGTGCTCCCACAAATACAAGTGATACTTTAAATTAATTTTCCTTAAAGTTTCCTTAGCAGTTTCATATTTCTTCTATGCTCCACTTGCAGCTGGGGTTCTCACATAACTTACATAGCCAGGAGTTAAATAATCTCTTGAAAATCAAAAGTAGAATTATGAGGCTCAATACATCAGTAGTAAATACAGTAAAGACTTGACAAAGATACAGAGACAACCGGGGTATGGAATCAGTTCATCTTACATCTCTAAAAGCTTCTGCCTAATTAGGTTCATTTTTTGACAAACGAGAATGGGATTAGATCAGCATTATTGTTATTATAGCAATTACATGACAGAACCTAGATAAGTTATATTTGTCAAGCATTTAAACAATTTCTAGTCCTGTACTGGCCTCTCATTTACAAAGCTCATGGGAGACTACATGACTTTCTCATGAGCAGGAATCATGTTTATCCACATATCAGGGATAACCTACAGCTAAATTGCCACCTTTATAAATACTTCAAAACATTTGAAAAATGGCATTCTGTCTGGGAGGAGAGGAAGACCATAGCCCATTTGTTCTCCCTCTTTTTTCCTGGAGGGAAGAGGAGAGAAGTCAAATTCTGTATTTCAGGTAACAGAAACACAATTTCTAATAGATTGCGATGTCATGTACTGAAAATATGGTCAGGAAAAAACAGCTATAAGCCCCTACTTGTTCATATGACAAATACTTCACTGAAAAGTGGAGCAACATCAAAAAGCCAGAAAACAAATGGTCATTCTCAGCTCTGTCAGTGCTGCAGCTGGTATTCACACAGGTTTAGATTAATCCATGAGACACTTTCTCAGATCTTATCCCAGGTGTCAGTTAAGCAAGAAATCAGGCTCACGATAACCAAAGAGTTTAAAATCGCCTTCAAATCGTGCATAGAGGCGTCTTATGTCTCTCTTGCTAATTCCTGAAAAATACCGCTCTACTTTTGTTCTGTTGTACACTGTTATGCCTGGTGGGATTGTGGGGTACGATACCAAGTGGTCTATGCCAGCTGCTTTCAAGATATACGGAGCATCATCCTCCAGGGTCTCGTGGTGTCCGATCACACTGTAGGTGATTTCACAGGGAGCACAAAGTTCCACGTACGTTACCCAGTGAATGATGTGGTCACCGAACTGAACATCCAGCCAGCGGTGATTAGGGTCACCCAGGTAGCGCACAAAATCCTCAAACTGCAGCCCTTTGGTCTCTGTGCGATTCTTTCTGTATTTACGAATGATGCCGGGAGCAATGTCATGCCGGTACCAAGGTTCAAACCGAGGATTGTGCACAAACTTGTCTTTAAAAGCAGAAATAAGTCTTTCAAATGGATCTCTAACAATAAAAAACTTGAAGTATAAATTCAGTCTAAACAGAGGAAGAGAAAAGTTGAAGAATTAAGGAAAGTGTTTAGCACATACTTACAAAATGCACATAAACTCTGATCACAGATACAGCAATGTAAATCTTAGAGTATTTGCATAGTCTATCAATATTATAATCAATAGGATTAGAAATACAATTTCTGTCTTCTTACTAGCAGCTTTTGCACACAGGACAAAGAGGAAATAGTTTATCCTGATTTTCACATCTTATTCAAACTGGAGGAGTTTAGCTTATCTCAATCCACATAAACAGGAGACAAAAGACGCTGAGAGCTCCAAGACAAAGATACATGTAATGCCATGCAATCAAGCTCAAAAAGCAAAATACATAAGGACATGGGGAAAAGCGCATTGGTGAAGCTAAATGCATACCAAAGGCTACATTTTTCACTGGCAGGCAGTTAGATAAATTGCTGCTTAAGCAAAGAAAAAAAAGTTAAAATGGTATTTTATTTGATGTTTCATCATCTTTCAATAATGGCTGAGAACACCACTGAAACACGAGACCACAGTTTTCAACAGAATTTCATGTATTACTGTGATACTGTAATATGTAATATTCTGTAGTCAGATTATCTGCAGGAGGAATAAATTGAAAGCAAAGTTTATTTCACTAAATAGCTAAGAAAAGAGATTGAGAGCTCAATCCTTACAGAAATGAGGATGGATGGACTGGATGTGGATGGACTCTTTTCAGCCTGTACAGCACTTGAATCACATTTCAGATTCTCCTGACTTACTCTTAGCCAGGCAAGGCTAGATAGAGGTCAGCAAACTAAATCAACAGATCCACACCATCCCTCTTTCTACACCTAAAATGCTGGTAATTTCAGAATTCCCAACCAAACCCATGTTACACGTCCAGCATAGCTTCCCTCCTGAGGAGAATGCAGCAACCCAAGAAATAATGGCATTCAACTTCATACATCCTAACTAGGGCTCATCTCCAGGTGAATAGTTACTTTCTGCAGGGCTGCTCACAGGGAAGGAGAACAGATCCACGTTCCCAAAAATGCAGACAATATTTTCCTTTGCACAATATCAACACAATCAAGTGACCCCAATTCTACAGGCACAGCTGTGATAAACGTCCTTGTACCACAGCATGCAACAAAAAACCTTTGTCTGAGCTCTGCTGACATCTGGCACACGTATAAAGGGCTGACTCTTCAAAATGGCATAATGTACACAAACCCCATGAAAGCACAGGCTTACAAGTGTCCACTGCCATCTTATGTCCTGTTCTCTCCATGCTGCCACCCTTTACAGGGATTATACATGGCATAGGCTCCAGTAGAGATGAGAGTAGGCAGTTAAAAATCTAGCCAAAGTAATGTCGAAGTTCTATTGCAGAGTATTTTTTGGTTCTGAAAATAACCAGAAGCACTTAAACAGGATGACAAAGCGGTTCAGTTGAATGGAAAATATTCTGGGGCTAAGGAGCACTAACAATTTAAACCTAACCAGTTCAATCCCAGTAATTAAGTCTGCTGCAATGACAATCTTACCTATAGGCAGAAGGGTTTACCATACAAGACATCAGGACAGGCTGTCTGATTAAACCTTCAGTTCTGAAGGTCAACTATCTAACAGCTACATATGCATTGAATTACAGAAACCTTATATCCCAGGGAGTTGGCTGACTCACCTAACTATATCACAAATTACACTGCTGTTCTCCTTCAAAGCCAGTAGGAAGGCAGACACAGCAACATCTGTGGGGATAACAGAACAGTGCCATAATACAAGTGGTGGAGCAGAAACCTGGCTGTCCTCAGTTTCAGATGCAGACTTCAGCTGTACCCTTGATTGCTCAGTACACCACTGACCTCAAACCCTGCCCACACTCACTGGAAGGGCCGCTTACCGTTTTTTAATTTCAGAGTCACTGAAAGAGGACAAGCGTGGAAGGCCATTCTTCTCATGGTCATGTACAATGTTTTCTGGGATCTCTTCTATGGAAGAAAATGCTCCTAAATGAATCAAAACAAGAGAGCAAGTGATTCATTCAAGGGGAAAAACAGTGAGTATAAGCAAGCATGTGTGCCTTTGGCTGACAGTTTTATGTCTTTCTCTTTTCTGTATTTTTACCATTTAAAGTTACTATATTTAAAACTGTTAAATTATGAGAGATTCTGACTGCAAAGCTGAAAACTCTTTAAAGTCATTAGGGTATGTGACATCAAGGTCCAAGATCAAATGGCCCCAAAATTCTCAGAAAAGCATACTATGCAAATTTCATCAGCAATTATGTCTTAGCCTGTAACTCCTCACATGTCAGTGTCCTCATTCTCTTTCCCTCTGCCACAACATATAAATGGAGGAAGACTTTAAGGATTAACTCAGAAGAAGAAACCAGCTTTTTGGCTGAGTTTCAACTGCCAACAAAAATAAATGCTATGAGTTGCTTTTGGAACTGCTTCAATGCAAAAGTACTTTGCTCTCAGGATCCATAAAGTTTTTTTTAACAAGTATGTTGTGCTGAAACAAAAATTCTGATCATAAAATACTACACAGATTAAAAGGCACTAAAATTAACAACAGAAAGTCTCCAGATATTCATTTCTGCAAGCACATAAGTTGACAAGAAAAATAAAGTCACTTAACTCTGCTGCGTTCATTTTAATAGCCTGATCCAGGGAAGTTTTATGACCTTGAGAAACATCTCATGTAGCCCCTTGGGCTTTAGGCATAAGCCTTCACACAACAGCATTGTCTAAGAGTATCAACCTGCAACAAGCACAGGGTGCTACAAAACAAGCCTGTTAGGTGAAAGCCTCTACAGCCTTCTCGTTTCTGGAACTGAAGTGAGTAATACACAACACTCAGCTGCTCAGTTTTACAATTTTTTTTTTTTTCTGGAAGGGGCGGGGGGTGAGGGGTGGGGACTGACATTGTATTTTATCAATTTCAGGTTTTCAATTGTATTTTTTGGTACCATAGGTGAATCTCATGTGGACAACAGATGTCAGATTAGACAGCCTCAGAAACAGATACCTTGCATTCATTCCGAGAACATACTCTGTACAAGCAGTAGCAAAGTTAGCTCCCCCACAGTGCCACAGATGCACTTCCCCATCTTGAACCTTCAAATACCACTGAGGTATTTGGACAAAAATTATTCCCCCTCAAGTATCAGCCCTGCCTTCTGAGCCTACCCAAAGAGGAGAAAGTTAGGTCAACCACAGCAGTAGCCTTCATCAACAGATACCAGTGCACTGGCAGCTTAAGCCAAAAGAGACCAGTGTTTATGTGGAAACAATTTTCTATCATTATCCAACACGACGGAACTAGGAAAGTCATAGTGAAAAGTTCCCTGCTGCTAAGATTTGAGTTATCCTCCACTCGGCGCAGCCAATACATCCCTGCCCATCCTGAGGCATCCTTTGCATGTTATCTCTCAAATGCTGATAAGAGCAGGTACTTCTAATGCCTTTGTATAGTTCCATATTTGGTACTTTGAGTGTGGCTTTCATAGGTATGGGCGTATCTCTGCTAGATTTTTAGCTCACACCCATAGATCAAGGATTAAACTAACATTATAGTTTTTAATGTTAGTACTACTTGCTAGAAAAGTTTTGCTGAGGGACACAATTCATTTGCTAATTTTTCAAACAGATTAGTCTCTTTATTCCTTCTTTCACCATCTTTTATAACATACCTTTGGTGACAAAACTATTGCACTAAGCACCTCACAATCTTCATAACTCTTCAAGATGGCTTACTGATAGAACATACACAAGATTTCACCAATACAGACCAGCAGCAACTGCCAAGTTTTAACTAGCTTTCTTCATGACTAAAATCTCCAGTTCAAAGTCACCGGCCTTTAGTCAGAAATTTCATATTATTGTTACTTAGGAATTATGATACCTTGTCATATGCTTTCAAATTCTACAAATTAATGCTACTCCTTCAAAGAGAAGAAATGAACCTACCACATGCATATGGGTACTCTCTCATGACTCAAATAATTTTTGAGCCAAGTAATAACACTTACTTTCACAGAAAGAACAGATACCATTTTAAAGTGATGTTTTGAAAGGACTAGAAACAACTGTGATAAATGAAAAGCTGAAATTAAGTATTAATGTACAGAAATGCAGAAAGAATCCATTTTAGTTGCCCCAGTTAAAGCAATTCTGTTTCCTCCTCCTCCTCAAAGAAACCCACACACCCACAGAAGAGTAGATACCATTTAAAACGATCAAGACTTTTTTCCACTGAGTGTTTCCCACTTTTGGCGTCTGACAAAACAGGATCTTGTGCTTGTCACACACAAATATTCGGTCCAAGACGAATTTGGAAACTGCAGTATGAGAGAGATCTCTCAATGCAGTGTCCTTGCAGACATTCCTGAGAAGCTCAAGTCTTTCCATATGAACCAGGGGTTGGCGGATCAGATTTCCTGAAAATGCTTTTCCAGTTGGCTTTATGAAATGCAGAGGAGAAATGCAAAGAAAAAACAAAAGTGAAAGACTTTAGTTTTCAGATCAAATTCTAAAGTATAAAAATCCCCAAATTGTGCACCCTAATGACTCCCAGAGTCATGATTAAAACATTGCTACATGTTAACTATAGGAGGAGACCACAGTGTGCTTCCTGTGCTGCTGCTGTACATTTGTTCAACTCCTAAGACATTACATGGTAGTATATAGTACTAAGAGCTTTTCCATACAACAATTTAAGTCTGCTGCACAGCAGCAGTGCCTCATCTGTGTCAATAAAACATGCCTTGATCAAATACTGGAACCCCCACAGAGTTTCAACAACCTGTAAGAAAGCTTCTGAGAGGTTGGGACAGGAATTTCAACATAAATTATGCTTTAAACTCTGAGAAGATGGGGCTGACCCATGGTGTGATTCTTGGGGACATCCTGTGCGGAGATAAGTGTTGGACTAAATAATCCTTATGGGTCCCTTCCAACTCAGAATATTCTGTGACCCATCTGGGTGAGAAAGAATGTAGGATAAAAGTTCTGTGTTGTTGTTTTCTAGCACCTGTAGGCATTCAGTGTTTTCATTCATGCAAGCTGAAATAAAATTAAGTGACTAAAAATGCAAACAATGAGCATGAATGTGACAAATAAAAGAAGTAGCAGGATACCTCTCCCCAAAAATGGATGAGCTGTTTCACATCTCATTTTTCTGAGACTAGGACAGGAATCACAATCATCTCTTGCCTCACAACCAGTGGAGTGAGAGGAAAAAGGAGCTTCTCTGATTAAGAGGTGATGGGAAAGTTTGTATTTCTACTGACAAATTTTCACCTTTCCATTAACTGAATGGCAATCCCCAAACATCAATACAGACTAGCAGATGAACTAAGTGAGACCAACCCTGCAAAGGACTTGGAGATACTGATGAATAAAAAACTGGACATGCTGGATATGTGTTGGCAGTGTGTACTTGCAGCCCAGAAAGCCAACCACATCCTGTGCTGCATAAAAAAGCACCGTGGCCAGCAAGTCAGAGGTGATTCTCGCCCTGTACTCTGCTCTACTGCCACCTGGAGTGTGCATGCAGCCCTGGGGTCCCTGCACAGGAGAGACATGGACCTGCCAAGGGAAGGTCCAGAGGAGGCCATGAAAATGGTCTGACATGGAGCACCTCTCCTATGAAGACAGGCTGAGACAACTGTGACTGTTCAGCCTGGAGAAGAAAAGGCTCCAGGAAAACCTCACTGCAGCCTTTCTACGCTCACAAGGGGTTTGTAAGAAAGACAGAGAGACTTTTTACCAGGTGCTGCAGTGACAAGGCAGGGGTAACAGTTTTCAACTGAAAAAAGATAGGTTTAGACATTAGGAAGGAACTTTTTCCTATGAGGATGGTCAGGCACTAGAACAAGTTACCCAGAGAAACTGTGGATGGCCTACCCCAGAAATGTTCAAGGCCAGGCTGGATGGGGCCCTGAGCAGCCTGGTCCAATAAAAGGTGTCCCTGTCCATGGCAGAGGAGTTGGAACTAGATGATCTTCAAAGGCCCCTTCCAACTCAAACCATTCTGTGATTCTATGATTTTAGGTAGAGTGTCCAAGCTACAGATGAAAAAGGAATTATTTCACTTTTTGTCCCAACCTTCCATAAGGAAAAAAAATTCTACTTTTTCTGCTTGTTACTCTTCCCTAATACCCCTGCTCAGAACGTAATCTGAACAGTCTGTCAGATAATTTTATCTGCCCAAGCAATTCTTTCTGCATGCAACCAAAATTAATACTGTTATTCTACATTTCATGCTGTCAGGAAATCAAGAGGGAATTGTTAGACCCAGAAACCTTATTATCCTCTTCCATACTAGTAAAGAAAGCTATTAAAACTCACTACACATATCTGCCAGTGTTCCACTGAACGAAGTGTTTTCCCCAAGTATTTTGAGGGTAAATTAAATGTCATGTTTTTGAAAGATTAAAATAAAAAGAGTAATGTTTATGCAGCTAACCTACCTTCCATGCAGCATCACAAAAATACTTCAAACATAAGATGACTTAGGAACTAATGCCAAAAAGAAAAAAAGTTGGATTTAGCCCACTCTGCAACTGGTCACAAATTTACATTCATATAAAGGATTTTCAGAGTTTCCTTGTCAATTTGCCGAAAGCACGAAACTATGCATCTACCAGATCATCTGGTATTGACTATATTGTGTTCATATTCTACTTTGGAAAAAATGCTGAAATGTGAAACACAAAGAGCACAAAATATGAAAAAGAAATTGACACTGATAAAAAGAAACAGAGAGGTTGGGCAGAGATCTAAGAGAATAGAGAAGACACAGGCTTGCCCTCAACAGCCACAAACCTGATCGCTATGGCAAGACAGAATACAAGTAATCCAAAACTGGGCCATTATATTAAAAAGGCTAACAAAAATTACTGTCCTGACTTGATAAAGGAGTACTGTAACAATTTTCTCCTAGAAATGGAAACACATTAAATTGAATCATTCAGATGAAACAAGACAGCAGGTTACTGTAACAAACCAGCTTTGTGAAGTTAAAATGAATTCTGTCAGCTCTATCTAAATAGAACAGTCTGAATAAATAATTCCTGCCTAGCAATTCATCTTAACAACAGGAAACCCTTTCTTAATCTCTTATTTTCTTCTACTCTTTAATACACATAATCCTCATCTCAACAGTATGCACCTGGAATTCTTCAGGCCAATGTTTTTCCTCTGGCACATGTGCCTCCTCCACTTTTGTCACAGCTGTCAGTACCAATGGCTCTTGCTTGGCACTGTAGCCTAAAGAAGGAAGAGAGATAACAGTATTACAGAAGGTGGGGGAAAGGCAATTGTTTCTGCTTTACAACTAAAACACATGAACTTTACTTTCTGTATTAAGCTTACAAAACATTAGGATTTGTTTCTACATGGAAAGGTACTAGACAAGACAGACACAGACTATGAATATTTTAAAGGATGCACTCTGTGGGAATTTTGGATGCAACTTCATTTGAGTTTTATCAAAGAAACATGCTCGTATTTTACTTGGGTTTCTTGATTGTTTGTTTTGCTTTTTTTCTAAAAACTGTGCAGAGAGACATTGAAGTCTTGAATCCAAATATTGCAACTGATAGACAATTTGGTATAACTACATGGACTTGCGCTTAGGAATTTTTACTTGTCAATAAAAAACTTCCCAAAGCATATCCAAATAAAAATCTTAATCTGCCAGGCTTCTCTCTCCCCTTATACTAGTAGAAATGTTTCTTCTTTGTAGACTATTAAACTTACAAGAAGAAAAGTGTTGTTATGGGCACCCTTTTATTTCTCTGGTGCTCTAAGTAAGCACTATAACCAACAATAAATAAATATCTCCTCCTCCTTTATTACTGGACTGATGGCCTTCCTTAGAGATTCTCACAACAACAAAAGCAGCTGATACTCTTGGTTTTTTTAGTGATTTTAGGGCAGCTAACAGTTTGAGACCAAATTAAAGCAAGTAAGGGAAGAACCCTTTTCATCTTTTGCATTTAGTATGGTATGGAAAAACCAAAAAACAACACAAGGTTATAGCTTTAGTCTACACCATGCAGAAAGATCAAAAATAATTTCAAGCAGCTTTCCCTAACTATAAAGCAAAAAGAACATGATTTCTCCCTGAAAATTCATTTTCATCTACACTGGATTACTTTTCCCTTCATATAGATTCTTCTATGAATAATGTTTCTTCATCTGCATCCACAGGGACTTACTGTTTTATGGTTGAGAAAATGTGTGTACTGTCTATGTCCTGTTCTTCAGGGAGTACCCTACTCTGCCTACACTGGATTTTAACCAGTGTAACCTTTAATTTAAAGGGCACACATGGAAAAGCAAGTTAAAACTGAAAGCAATGTAAGCATTCAAGCAATCAGATACTGTACTTATTGCTGTGCACAGACTTACTTCATGGTATTATTCCATAAAATACAAGTAATCTGATTCAGTGAAAGAGCAGCTAAACTATTTTTCACTATCATTGTGTAAAAGCATGCCTGTAGATGCTACTAGGAATGATGGACAGAAATTTACTCCTTAAGAAGTTCCTACTGCTCATGCACCCAGGATATCAGTACAAGGCTTAAACAAAAGAACATTCATTCATTGAGCATCTGCTGGTTTTATTCTATCTGCTAAGAAGACACATCCAAATAGTAAAATATGGCTTGTTAGAAACTTTTCTTAAGTCAGAAGAGCTTCTCCAGGATTTGCCATCCTGTTTGGGCTTCCTCCAAAATTCTGTCTGTACATTGAAAGCATTTCCCTTCATTAGTTCTATTACAAACTCTCCAACTCCAAAACATATATACACTTAACCACAGCCATGCCTTTGCAGAACAAGCTTAAGAATTTATATGTCATCTGCTCAGAGTGAAGTGGAAGATTCAGCATAGAAAAAAAAAAGAGAGAAAAAACTTGGCAAGTCAAGATAATAAAAAGTAAATGCAGAGGGTATGCTCTAGTAATTATTTTTTTAAACTACATTTTAATTTTCTGACAAATTTTGAGGAAAAGAACCACTCAAAGAATACCTGAGCTGGGAAACAAGAATTGGCATAGCATGAAATACTGGAAGATATAACTGCCTAACATAAGACTAGCTGATTTGCAGATGTACTAGGACAGAACAGCTGGGTCCAAGGAAAGCTATGTTAGTCTACAGTTCTCCTCTGTAAGACTTGCTGAGTAAATCTCCACATAGATACATACTACTTATAAAGGTACACCTAAAATATCCATTACCAAGTTATTGAAAAATATTGCACTAGTGTCAATGCTTCAAAAGTTACGTATTTTTTTCCATATCTTAGGAAGATTGAGAAACACAGATCTCTTAATACTCTTAAGTTATATCACCTTCACCCAAAACTCTCAGTAGGATGGCTTTGTAAGAGCCGCTCCCCAGCAGACAGAAAACTAACATGCTGTGTGGTGTCATCAAACGGCTTAAATTCCTCATCATCTTAATAACATCTCAGCTACTTAAGCTAAACAAAAGCCTATAAGCTGTTTACAAGTCAAACAGTGGGGGATAAAACTGAATGCAAGAAGCAGGGCAGAGGTGGCTAGGCAAAGTGCATTGCAAATGAAATAAAACTTTCCACAAGTTTTACATAATACCTCAGCCACAAGACAAGCAGTCACAAAAAGACAGAAACTAGTACCACATGAAATGAACTCTTCAATACCTTCTGAGTCTCTTTTGACTTTAAACAGGTAATAGTGCTCTATTGTTTTTGCACGACTTCTACAGATCAAGAAGATCTGATACTGATCGGATCAAGATACTGAAACTAAATGTATGTGAAAAAGCAGACCTACCAAGACAGTACTGCCAAACGTGATCCCTTCTGTTCTTAACCATCAAAAAAAACCCCCCATGATGTTAGATTTGAAGACTTCTAGCAAGAAAAGAAGGAGCTGAATATCAGCACTGTCAGATCTAGAAATATAGTTGTTCTGTTCCCAGCCCTACTGAAGAAGTGGTAACATGCCAAGAACTACTTTTCATAGAAGAGTATTTGCGTGAAGCAGTATTCAATTTTCCATTTCACATCAAACATTAAAGCTGAACTTACCATCTGGGTCTTTAAAAGTCAATGTGATAAACTTGCTTGCAACCATGAACATGAATATCACCCAAAAGCATGCAGCTAGCAGCAGCCACTGGTGGTGCATGTTGTCAGATGTGAGCCATATAAAGTTGGCACTTCCTGTTTGAAATAGAAAAGATTGATGCATTAATTATTTTTGTTACAGTTTAGAAAAATACTTTCCATAACCAAAAAGAAAAAACTTTAGTATGCATGTGTGTCATAAAACAGAGCAGTAGATTTCACTTTTTACATTTTGTCCATTCAGCCATATTTTTAACTAATGTTAAGGCTGAGGCAATGTAAACCACTGCCTGCTGTCAAACGGAGGCTTCACTCCTTCACTCCTGTGTACACATTCCCAGCCCCCTGCTTGCGCTGGGAATAGCACTGTCTGTCTGACTGCTAGGGGAGACGGATCAGCAAAAACTCTGATTTTTTGAAAGAAGAGTTTATTTTTTGATTCAGCTTAGCAAGACAGCCCACTATAGGAAAGGAAGGGAGAATGAAGAAATCTGTGCTCTCAGTGGTAGATATTACATTAACACTATACTTGGGTTACCCCAAGTCAGCTTATGACATGTAATATGGACTCTTCCCCTGCCCAGCCTACAGAAATTACAAAATGGAAGCTACCAAGCTGGAACACTAAGCTTAACCTGGCCAAATATTCTTCTGTTTCCTTGCAGCAGTGCCTACAACCTGTAGCTGTATCCCTGCATGTAAGCCCCAAAGACAGAACTTTCTCAGGAATGCAGGAAGGGTTACCCAAACAATTGAGACATGGCATTTTAATGTGCAAAGAAATCACCCACAGGAACTGACTGCATACACGCAGTTCTATCCTGATTTTTGAAACTGCAATCCTAATAAATTATTTTCTATGACTGAAAGTTAAGATTAAATATAAGGAAATCATTGATAAAAAAGATTGAAGCTCCCAGCCACTAAGAGAAATGGAAAATTTTA
>VYZT01044206.1:0-46656 GCA_013400735.1 Pomatostomus ruficeps | reverse complement strand
GTTTGATTTCAGCCTCTCTAAAAGTGAATATTTTCAGCAAATGATCAAATTGTGTCATGAACTAAAACATATTTCTGACACAATCTAAAGATTATTTCCTGCATAGTCTCAAGTGTGTACAGAGTCACTCTGTCCACAACAGCCTCCTGTCACCCTTAAAGAGCACAACTGAAGACGTATCCATTGTTAGCAGAGTCAGGATCTTTGACAAAGGATCAGCCGGGTAAACCTGCAGCTCTGGTTCACTTGGAGCTGATGAATTCTGTCCTTCCCTCAGTTATGCTGTTACTGAGATCCCTGTTGTTGGTTCCGATGTCACAGGAAGAGTTGTCACATCAGTGCTTTCAAGTTTAACTCTGTGGAGTGAACATGGCCATGGACTGGTGCAGGGACACAGAGACAACGCTGGCAAGGGCTGGAGTGAGGATTTCCTGGAGAAAGCATGGAAGTGTGAGACAATCACCGATTCATGCAAGTGTTTGGGTTGGAAAGGCCCTCTAAGATAACTGAGTCCAACCCTTAACCCAGCACTGCCAAACCACCCCTAAACCCCATCCCCAAGTGCCACGTCCACACGGCTTTTAAATCCCTCCAGGGATGGGCACTCCAACACTTTCCTGGGCATCCTGTTCCAGTACCCGACCACCCTTTCAGTGAAGAAACTTTTCCTAATATCCAACCTAAACCCTCCTGGTGCAGCTTGAGGTGATTTCCTCTTACAACAGCATTGCCAGATATCAGCACTCAAGCCCAGATGCCAAACATGCAGAAGTTAGATGAAATTATTAACCCTGAAACAGAAAAATACTCAATTGGAACTGACCTGATGATCCTGCAGACTATAACCCTCAGGGTGGACAAGGCAATCAGGTCTGTGAGTTTATGGGCTTTGAATTCATGACTACTGATGTCCTCTAACAGGTTATTTGTGTACATATTTTCAAAAGATTTGGATTCCTGCAGCTTCTCTAAAATAAAGGTTGTCCCCAAACTCCTTTTTTCAGCAACCCACAGAGTCACGGGTTAGCCTTCAGTTACACGTTCATGTAAAGTTCTGTTCCTCAACTTGATTCTTTGCCCTCAGACATTAATTCCCACTGCCCAGCTGAGAATGTCTGTTCCTAATTAAAATAAACCTACCACTATGTCTAAGAGATAGGGTCTTTATTTTTTTGTCTCCCTGACGTCTTTGAGGACTGATAAACAATTTTGATTTGATACTTATCACAACTTCCTAATAGTTTCATTAAAATTCTTTTCTTGGTCTTCTTTCTGTTTTAATGCTTTAAAGGAGTCAATTTCCTTTGCTAAAGCCTGTGACGTGCAAAATTACAGTGGTGAAAAAGGGGTATTCAAAACCTGATTTCAGGTGATTTCACATTGATTTGCCTGTTTCAACTTAAAAGCCAGTGAAGATTAATGTAGATTCGAGTTTGTTAGAACACTTAACATACACCCTTTCAGTGAAGAAACTTTCCCTGCCTCTTGTAACATTTGACTTCTTCCTGTTACATGTCCTAAATCTGGATTGTGATGAAACCCCAGCCAGCAGCAGCACCACAGACCACCCATCCCTCAGCAGTGAGGGACAGACTCGGAAGGGTACAAGGTTGGATGCCACAGTTACAGCCAGCTAAAACAGTTACAAGGCATTGGCATCTTCCAAGGAAAAAGTGATTTGGAAATATAAATTCTCTGAAGTATAAATCCAGTGATCTACGAACAGCTTGCTAATTACTTATACAAAGGAAATCAAGTTGGTCTTCATAAATCAGCAGCAACTGCGGCTGTTTAGGGAATTGAAACAACAGTCACATGCTCTGTTTAGACGGACAACACAACACTCTGTCAATGAAATGCTACCATAGCCCTATGGGTAAATAGCTGGAAGTTATTTCAGCTTGTACCTAGAGCCACAGCCTCACACTTCTCCTGTGTGTGCATAAAATGCTACAGCTGCTGTTTCACAGTTAACCTCGCAGTGCTGCAGTGAACTTTTATTTTTACATCTATCATTACTTTGTAATCCATCGGCAGACTTGTATCCTGCTACTTTTTAGGAGTTTGTACAATGAACCCCACTTGCTCTGCCTTGGTGGATCGATATTTCAGCACAGTCATACCAGTGACTGACTCTTCCCCCAGAACCATGCAGAAGGTGCCGATCCAAGGGACACAAGCCCAACCACACTGAGCACAATCAACAGGTGGGAGCCAATATTTTTTCCCGCTTTTGAACACTCTCTTCCTCTGATGACTCTTCCAAACCAGCAGGACTGGTCATGAAAGCAGCAGCTGGACTGGTCAGGGTTTAGAGGACAGTGCTCCTTCCCTCTTGAAAAGGCCTCCACAGTATTCTCCTTGTAACTGCTGGATGCCAGAACCGCTGCAACGAGCAAGAAATGCTGAGAGGACACGGTTCTGATGTCAGATGCAGTCAGGGCCTTATAGAAACCAGAGGAGGATCTCTGCCCTAAAACTGCAGCAGATTTTCAAGCTTTGGAAGCTGAAGTTGGAATTTTGTAGAACACAGACAGCAGTGGAAGACAGAAAGTGAAAATGCATGCCTTCTATACCAGCTCTCTGTGAAAATTATCATTCTGGAGATTCCTCAAAAGCATTTGTCCCAGTTGGAGACAAATTTGGGAGGAAACTCCCAAAAGAGTGTCTCCTCTAAAATGCAGAATTTCAGCCCCTCCCCCAGCCAAGGTTTGAAAGGAATTTTTTTTGAAAAGTTTCACATGAAAGTGAAAACAACCTGTTTATTTAACAAGCAAGGTGCAAGCAGGCACAAGGGAAAAAAATGAATAATATTAGATAATAAACCTTCTCTGCTGTGGAGAAAGCTGGTGGATTTTAGAGTCTCTCCTTTCTCTGGTTTAGCTCCTCCCGAAGGTTCGGTCCAGTTGGGCCAGGGGTCTGGCAGCTCCTGGCGAGGATCCCACCGACTGTCTCCCCCAGAGATGGTCTGATTGTCCGGATGGGAAAAAACCCAAGCTGAACAGTCCAAAAAGAAGGAAAAAAAGCAAAAAGCTGCAGTCCCAGAGAGAGGAAAAAAAAACCTTCTTACCTAGCTAGTAGTATGTAAACTAACTTGCACCTTGCTCTGGTATCTCAAAAAGATTAAAAACAAACCATGCTGGAGTTCCCTGGTTACTCCCCTTCTCAGCTTAAAGTTACAGGACCCATTCCTGGGCATAAGCAGCTGATAGGGAAATACAGAGCATCAAATCGCCCCCGGACAGCATTGCAGACACTCTGTGTAATCAGAGGGAGGAGCCTTTGCCATGCTCACCCCAAAAGAGCTGCCCGGCAAGGACACGAGGAGAAGATGACTTTATAATGCAGAATGTTTTTATCTGCATTTAAGTGACTCACGGATAACGTAAATTATATTAAAGTTTGCAGCAAGTGGATGAAATATAAAATGAGCTAATATTCCACAGAGGATGTGATAAAGTCTCTAGATGAAATTAGCTCTGCTTGTTATTGATATAGGTATTAAAAATGGTGATAAGGCACAGGAGAGGTGAAGAAAATGGACAGTTCTAAAAAACATGAGAAACAGCACAACAAGGGGCAGGAATAGAATGGAAGAACATGGGAACCAAGACTATTTTACAACAAACAGATCTCCTAAGACTTATCTTAATGTGGTACTAGGGCACCATTGAGGAGCACCTAAATCCAAAATCCCAGGAAGTCTTCCTTAGATAAGAGCTACAATGATCACCTTAAGAATCAAGTGGACTTTGTTTGCTTTTCTTCATTGGTACTGAGAATAATTTATGAAAGAGCAAAACTGAGATTTCTGTGATGGACAATACAAAACAAAGAGCAAGGCACTGCACAGATACAAACTGTTAAGGAATATTCTTCTGCTTGAGACACTTTGTCAAACAATGCAAATCAGCCATGAGATTGATTTAACTGTGATTGCTGCTTCTTACCATCACGGTAAAACAGCTGGAGAATATTGATGAACCCAGCCCATTTCTGCACAGATTTTACAACCATCATCTACTTCATCTGCTTCCACAGACAGTGATTCTGGTGGGGTTTTATACAGAACATTTTCTAGGTCTCTATTCCATTTTAGACTGTTTTCACAGTCCAAAGAGTATCCAGCCCAGGAAATGCATTATTTTTCCTTCTCTGCATATGCATTTCAGTGTGTTTGCATTTGTCATTTGCTAAATGCATTATGACACACCATGGCTGCAATTCCCCAGAGAATTCCTCCTATGATAAAGCGATTTGGAAAGCAGCTGATCAAGGCACTGGGCTTATTAAGTTCCCAGTAACAGCTAAATGCATCCGCTCCGGGAAGGTAACAGCAGATGTTAAAATGTGTTATTGCCGCTGGATAGGTACCGTTTGCAAAAATAATTTCCAGTAACAGGCTTCCAGTTTTCAGTTGCCAGCACATTTATTCTGGTTATAAAATACATACATGATGCTTTGTAGAAATACAGTTGGTGAGTGTGCAGCCATTCCAGAGTGCTTTGATCCCTGTGTTACCATCAGGATGAATTTCTGCTTAGCCCAGCTGCCAGAGCCTCTTGAGGCTGTCTAAAGAACAATGAGGCACAGCTTCATCTTAAACGAATCCGGTTTAAAATGAGGAGATACCAGGGGGAACAATTCTTCTCCACTACCTAATTGCACTTCCCCGTTCATAACTCCTGCAGTTTGGCCCATGCTGCTGGCAATCAAACGCTGCTATCCAGTGTGACTCCAGGGCGTATCCAAAGTGACTCCAAAATTAGTACACAACTACTGCAAAACAGCTCTTGTCTTGGAGAATGAAATCTCAGCCGCACACGAGGATTTATTCGACATTAGAAGCCCTAATTTTTTGGGGACTACACCTTCATTACCCACATGAGGAATCTGCTTGGGCTGCCAGTTGAGAGAACCCTTTTGATGTGTTCACTGAGGAGAGCTTAAACAAAAGCAAAGCAGGGCATCCTCAGCCATGTGGGAAAATGCCTGCCCTGGCTTCCTGCGACACTCTGAAGCAAAAATAAAGCCTCATGCCATTTCGCCAGTGTTTCATTATCAAAGACTACAGCATACAGTAAATTTATTTAACAACTGCTACAAATTAGCAGAGCTATAATTAAGTGAGACACTTCAGACATTATGCCTCACCACGGGGGACTGTAGGTCCTTGTGTTGCTTCTTGATGTTATTAGGTCAGAACCTGCTTCCTTTGGTTCCCTTCTTCACTTTCTTTTCTAATTACTAATTTGTTATTGACTCCTCGTTATAGCTGTGGGAAGAATTTCTCTGTTGAAATAGAAGCACTTTCTAATTCACCTTTGCCAACCTTTATTTCTCACTTCTTGTGGTTTGGACTGTCATATCCCCTGCTCTTTTTTCTTCAATTGTCTTTAGTTTTGTTGGGTTTTTTTCCCCCTCAGTTTCCAGAGAATCATTCCTGGCTGTGTAAAAGCAGTCAGACAATTCAAGTTACACTTTATCAGAGTGCAAGTAAGAACTTACAAGTTTTTAAGTTTTTCTGCCTAGTTCTTTGCCTGCCAGCTCTACAGCTGGGTTACTTTAGGTCCTGCATGGGAAATAGGTTACCTTTTGAATCTAATCACCCTCCAGGACTTTGGTATTCATATAGAAGATGGGTTTTTTGTCACTAGGCACCAACAGCACAAACCATTTACTAAAGGAAGGTCTTTGTGATCTGCCTTTCAGTATCACAGCAGCAGATGTGCCTTTCTTTAAAAGGAAAAAATAGAAGGAAGTGATGAGAAAAATCGCATTGTAAAGAAAATCTTAGCGAGCGGCTTGCAGCTATTGTGTAGGGAATGAGGAGAGTTCCCACCCCTCTCACTGAACCTACTTTGCCCCTCATGGAGTGTGAAGATTGAGTGAACAGCAGCTTTCCTCTTCAATCTGCTAAAATACTGAATAGATCTCCACCCACTCTGCTCCAGAGGAACCAGAGCCCTCACCCGTGGGGGATGAACCGGTTCTTTCTCTGGGGTCACTCACCCAGCCAGCTAAGGCCTGTGGGGCCGTGAATGAACATCTAATTGTGGTTCCTGCTGAGGTTTAGATACCTCCCATAGAGTGACAGCTCACCAAAAACAGTCAGAAGGAGGATGGTTTCAAGTAGAGGTGTAGCAAAGAGAGTCCAGCTCCTCTCCAGCTGGTGTTGGAACGGATCCATGCCCATTAATCCAGGGTTTCTCCTTAATCCACACTCAAACACAAAAGGGAAAATAATTCCAGCAGATATATTTCCTGCAGCAGGACAGGATCCCACAGGTGGGATGTTCACATCTGTGTTTTTGGTGACTCGAGAGCTCTGAGGGTCTGGCCATGCCAAGAAGCAGAACTTCAGAGGTTTGGGAAAATATCATTGAAAAATAAGAGTTTAAGAGCATCTGGGGTAAAGTGGCAGCTGAACTTCAGGATTGCAGTTTTGGTTTCAGATAGTCAAAACTGGAGGTGGGCTGGAGCTTATGAATGAGGGAAAGAGAGCAGGAGGGAAAATAAATACATACTATTTATATATGCCTGTGACATTTAATAATTGCAAGAAATATAGTAAGTGAATTCCATCCATCTGTCCCACAAACCACCATTAGTCAGGAGATTTTTTTATAGGTCTCATATCACAAGAGGCTGTTGAGACTTTTTTTCTCCCCCTCTTGTTCCACTTTCCCTTATGGATCACACTAATGAATCGCTATTTTCCCAGCTATTCTCATTTCTTCTCCAAAGTGGCACTTCATACTTCTTAATTCCAATTTTAATTATCTCTTTAGGAAGATGCTTCGCTATGTGTGATTTATTGTACACAGGAATTAAAAAAGAGATAAAGTGCATTACCTAATTCTGTTCTTTCTTGCATTTTCCTACACTGAATTGCAAAGTAGAGGGTGAAAATTGATAAAATAGTCTTGAAGTACGTAAAAATTTGGTGCCAGTCACCCCATTTCTTAATGTACAAATTGAAAAAACAATAAATTCTCTGGTGCAAATGTTAATAACGAAAGAAATACATTGGTGGTCAATGTTCATATGCAAATAGCAGTAATATACACCATATATTAATATATTCTCACCTGTTTATAACCCAATATTATTTCAAAGCCAGAAATATGTATAATTGACAGTACTTGCAATTCCAGGTCTGATAAGTGGGTAAATCACTGCTTATCTAGTGTTTCTGAATTGGCTTTAAACTGAAATACTCCGTGGCTACTCTGCCATTTAGACTTTTTCAAGCAAATACAGATACTATGTAGAAAATGGACATTTTGATTAAAAAATATGATTTAAAATATGAACTCGGGAAAAAAAGGAAGAATAGCTCTTGGCAATTAGCAAAATGTTATCTAGTTCTTAAAAATCTAGCTAATGCATATTTCTGTCATGTGTTGATGCAGGCAGAGGAGATCATCTGATTGTTTGACAATAAAAGCATCTTTTCTCCCCCTTTTATCTGTAAATGATCACAGTTTAGCCACTTCATTAACTCCATGTTTTGAATATTTTACTAGAAAATTTCTCCGAGCTATTGCTACATCAAAATTAAAAACTTGTACTTGACCTAGAATGTCTTTTAGGAAGTCATTAATTTTCAGTCCAAAGATAAATGATAGAGTTGTTGTTCTAATGACTAATGATGCTAATTGTTAAACTTGCTCATTTTACAGTTTCCTATATTACTTTTTTTTTCTGATGGACTAAAGTGCCCTTTACTTTCAGAAGTCTCAGAGGATGAATTTACATAGAACATCAGCAAGTCCTCTTTTAACCTTCATTTGCTGAGTTAAATGCTGGGATGTTTCATGTATTTATTCATTCATTACTGTTAGGCTGCTTTCCCAGAACAACCGTAGCTTTTTCTTTTTCTGAGCCTTTTTCATTCAGCAATTCTCATTCTTAACAACCTTATCTATAAAACACAACAGTTTTATATTTTTAGTCCCATTGCCTTGGTTTTGCACACAGCATTGTGTTTGCTGTTTTAATGAGGAGCTCATCCTCTAAACATTATTGCTTCTCTCACACAAAGACAAGGAGGATTGTGAAAGAATACACATCTCTCCTTTAGCCCACCTTTGTCTGTTACGTCACAATTTGCAATATGTTTTCTGAAGTTTCAAAGTTCCTTAATGCAGAGCAACAGAAGATTTACATAAACAGTGAATTAAGGAAACAAAGGGTGAGATTCAGCTCAAGACCAACGTGCTCAGAACTTGGCTTGGTGCTGGGGTTGGCAGACAAGATGCAGCATCTGGAAAAGGCTCATGGCCCTTTGGACCCAGACTGGACATCTCAGGGATTTTCCTAGGGAATGTATGTGTGGGAAACTGAATTATAGTCATAGAATTGTGGAATATCCTGAGCTGGAAGGGACCCACCAGGATCATCAAATCCAACCCCTGGCCCTGGACAGAAACCCCAACAACCCCACCCTGGCAGCGCTGCCCAAGCCCTCCTGGAGCTCTGGCAGCCTCGGGGCCGGGACCATTCCCTGGGGAGCCTGGGCAGTGCCCGGCACCCTCTGGGGGAAGAACCTTTCCCTGAGATCCAACCCAACCCTCCCCTGGGACAGCTCCAGCTGTTCCCTGGGTCCTGTCACTGTCACCAGAGATCAGTCAGTGCAATCTAAAAAGCTCCAGAGTTCACCAAAGTCTGGTGAGAGACCTGAGTACCCACACTGACTGTGTTGATTTAATCTCCTGCTACTGCAATACAAACCTAGGCAGCCTAAACTGGCAGACGTGCCCACACTGGCAACAGGTTTAGGTGCCTAATCTTGGAGCTGAACCCTTTTCAAACCAGCTAAATCACAGGGTGGAAGAAAGAGACATTTCCATCCTGCTTTGCAATGGAAAATAACCAGGAAAATGGTATTTGAAGAACTAGACATTAATGCAGCATTTTTTTTCCTGCTTTGTAGTGGATTCTATTTTGTAACTTAAGGACCTGCTGTCCTCATTTTTCCTTGGAAGCTGCACAAAGCTTCTTAGGTAGCATTGCCTTCTGCCTGTTACAAGAAACTGCTCTACTGCTCTTTCAGATTTGGGTATAATCTACCAAGAATTTATGGTTAAACCTAAAACTTGCAGGTGAACTTTCCTTTTTAACTTTAATTTTTACATTTTGTGAACAAAATATAGAAAGAGTTCCAGGGGAGGTGACACTCTTCTCCTTTAAATACTAGAGCTATTCTTATGAGAGTGAATTGAGAGAGCTGAAATTGTTTTGTATTTTTATACTGTTCTTTAATGAAGAAAATATTAAAATTATGAAAATCTGCAGGGGAAAAGAAAAAGATTGGATTTTACCATAGTTAACCAACTAAGCTCAGCTTGAAAATTTTACTCTGTGGTATTTTTGTACCTGCGTGCCTGTCTGGCAATAGAAAAATTACCTTTAAATTCTTTTCTTACATTGCTCTGAAATCCATGAGTCCAAGGCCTGATAGACTTTTTTTCATTCAAACACTGAGCATTAAGTGATCAGGAAAGTGTGACCTGACCTTCTGTGAGGTCCTCAGTAGCCCATAGCAGGGTTGCACCTGACAGCAGCTTATCAGGTTCAAACTTTCATCAAATAGCACAAGCCTCAGTGAGCAAAACATTGATTTGGTGATAATCAGAAGGCTGGAATGGTAAAATGTGTCGGGGCACAGAGCTCCTGACAGTTTATTTTCAAGCTTACTGGTTTCAACAAGGTCTGTAATTACTCACAGGCCTCAAAACCAGCACAAGACATCAGAATTAACCCCCCTGTTCAGCTCCATTTATCATTCCCACAGTTTAAAATGCTGGAAGCTTGGATGACATTTAGCACCAGGATGGAAGGAAAGAAGAGTTTTAACAAAATTGTGGATCTTGGGTGAAGAAGTAAATCATATAGGAAACATATGCAAGAGGTTTGTTCTGCAGGAGCCGTGGAGTGTGATTCTGTGGGAAGGAGGGAGAGTTTCAACATTTTTCTCAGTCCTCCCACAAATCCAGAGAGAAAGCAGGATGGTGAAATGTGCCCAAGGTTCTGCAGATCTGTGAGTGCCTTTGCAAACAATGAAGGCATCCAAGCCCTGCCGTGCTCCAGACACTTGGTGGGGTTCCATAACCATAAAGGAACAAAATGTTGTGCAGATGAGAGACCGTGAGAATCCCAGCGCTCACCAACTCCATCCCCCCAGAATGTCACCGTCACCATGGCCACGCCGGAACAGATGGCCACTCTGAAGCAAAAGCGCTGCACCTCTTACCTGAAGCTGCTTCTTTAAGGGAATATGCAAAACCTGAGATCTGAAATACGCCATGAAATCTTTCATGAAGAATAAAAACTCTCCTCGTATGCTGTGTCGCGCTGCATTGATGGTACCACTGTAATTTTAAAATTAGTGCTGGGTTTAATAAAACCCCTGAAGAATCGCGGGTACCCGCTTTGAAATTGTTCAATATGTGAGTTCCTGTCATGCATTAAAAAACTTTCCAACAGGCAAAATTTCTTACTGAAATTGGTGAAAATGAAAAAAATAGTAATTTAAGTCTTGGAGTGGTTCAAATCAGAATATAATCTTTGAAGAAGATATTTTGATATAATCATATTAAAAATAAGACTGATTCAGCTTATGAACACACTACATATTCTTTTTGGTCTTCCTTTTAGGCAGGAGTTCCAAGCAGACAGTGAATTATTAATAACTGATCTGTATAGGCCTCGGAGTCTGTCCAAATTCAGCACCATCCTCAATATGTTATAGCTGAATGGTGAAATCTCTTAAGAAAATATTTTGCTCTTGATTCACAATGATCCTATACTGAGAGCATTCAATTTTTCTTGGGCTGTTCAAAAGCTGTGTTGCATCTTCCCCATGACTTGTCCAGCTTCTGCTGTTGAATTTCTGGATATTAAGATGCTTCTGTTGGTTCAATGACCCTTCCAGGATCAGATATTTTCTCACTTGATCTATGTCTTACACAGCTAATTGCACTGATATTATAAACCTCTCCAAGGTTTGAGCAATTTCTGGTATTCCATGAAGTCTTCAAACCTTTCAATATGTTTGAATCCTACAAAATTTACAATTTAAGGTGATATTATTGCCGTGGTTTAACCCCAGCCAGCAGCCAAGCCCCTCACAGCTCCCTGTTTACTCCCCACTGGTGGAATTAGGGAGAGAATTGGGAAGGTTCTACAAGCTACAAAAGCTACAAAACTTGTGGGTTGAGACAAAGAGAATTTAATAAAGCAAAACCCCACACCAGCCCCTGGGAAGAAAATTAACTACCCCAGCCAAAACAAGCAAAATTATCATAAAATATATGGGTAGAATTGAGTTTGTAACCAGTCACTGGGGGACTACAATGAACAGACCATCACTAACATGTGGCAATTCAACAATTTCTTTAAAACTACCTTTGAGGTCCAATGTCAAGCCAATTTTTAACATGCTTTATGCCATGTTAAACTTAATTGTTCTAAGTATGCCAGCAACTTAAAAAAAAAAAAATAAATCAGTGTTATTGTCTTAAAAATGACTAAACTTAGGCATAAAATGAGAGAGAAATGGCAGAGTACTTTATAGGGATGGAATCACAATAAGGCTGGCAGCTTCCAAAAAATATTTCATCTAATACGGCTCAAAACTCTTAAAATATTAAGCCCTTAGAAAGAGAACATTTGGTTACAAATGTGAAGCACCTCCTTGTAGAGGAGAGCAGCATTCCAATTATCAGTTCACAGTAATACTTCAAACACAAATATCACTGGACACGGGTCTCACTTTTATGTGCCAAGAGCAACCTATTATTCACAATTTCACTTTTAGTGACAGAACCACTCCAGCTGCATTTCTCAGGTCTGTTATTCAGAGTGCTTAAAGATCACACTCTAAGCACTCAAGAATAAATCTATCTGGAGCTAAAAGATGAATTATATTACAAAGTTGGCATCGAGTTAAATTGTTCAAGCGGGGAAAAAGGTTAAAAAAAAGTTTCAAAGCAGAATACCCACAAATCTGCAGCTAAAAGATACAAATATTTGCACTGCCTTCTCAGGTGGGTCTCTTGTGCTCTCAGGACTGTAAATACCCAGGCAAAAAACCTAGGACAATACAACTGAACCCTCCAGATATTAAAAATTAAACTGATGTGAACATTAATGTAAGTATGTGTATTCATTACATTTGGAACATGACTCAGGAAAAAAGGAAATATTTCAGATTAGCAGGCAATTTTTCAATTTTTTCCTACTGCCCGGGTTGATTAATTAACATTTTCCCTCGGTTGTTATGATGGAACCTGGAAAAACAAGAAGAATTTTTCCATCTTGTGGCAGCATCCTGAAGTACACAAGAGGACCACTGCTTCGTCACGGAAACACCATTTAGGAAGAATATACAGCTGGGACATCTAAGTATAAAAAATAACACAACCAACCCAAACAATCCAAACAAAAACACTCAGAAAAGCTGATCTCCGTTTAATGTAGGAGGAATTGAAAGGTAAAATCCTGAAGAATGTTCCCAAGGCTACACAGGTTAGGCACAAGTAGATGCAGAGCTTTTGCACTTTTGCTCTTTACCAGCATTCAATTCCCAGCCCTTCCCATCCTTCCCTGTTTTCCTCAGTCGTACAAGGATTCTGCTCACAAGCAAGAAAATGTTATTTCTATGCACAACCTGCGTTATCTTGGAAACGGAAGCACAGAGACACTTAACACTCAACAGAAGTGGACATTTTAGTGGCTGTGGTTGCAGGAGACAAATTAGGCTGAATATTGGGCAACCCAAGCCAAACACGGCAGCCACAGCACCAAACGTCACCAAAGCAGCACATTTGAACTCTGAACATCTCTTCGTTTTCACTTTATCACACACTTCATCCAAGCATCTCAAAACTCGCAAAAATATTTATGAAATCTTACAGAATTCCTGAGAAGTAAATCATCATGAGTTGCCACTTTACAGACCGATACACTGGAATTAAAAAACAACTCAGCAGAGCTAGGGAGAGACTTTCACACCTCTACCACCTTCCCTTCAGTCCTGAATAAAAATGTCCTAAGCTGCCTGTAACAACAAATACTCAGAGATATCCTGGCAGCTCTGAAAGATGTATTTATATTAAACTCTATTAAATTACAAGAATAGATGCTTTGCGTTAATTGATTTTCTTTCTTGTCACCCCTTCTCTATACTAAGCAGTCAGTGAAGTGTCACAGTTCTCAGAACTGAGCAGGCACAGACTCATCCCATCAAAATGAGACTAATCCTGTCTTAACAGGACTTTCAACACAGATTCACAGAAACAATCAGAGAGCTCGTTGTGAAGTTAAATTCAGATAATCCTGAGAATGTTGCTGAAAAGCAAGAATCCAGAACTATTTACGCCTCAATAGATACTAATCTGAACTTGCAGATCAAATTGATTTCCACTCTTTTCAGTGCAGAGGTTACAATTATGTCATAGGATTGTTAAATTTGGAAAAGACCTGTAAGACCATCAAATACAGCCTTCAACCCAACATCACCACCATGTTCCCCTCTAAACCACGTCCTTGAGTGCCACATGCACATTTTTCTGACCACTTCCATGAATTGTGGCTCCACCACTGCCCATGGCAGACTGTACCAAAGCTTTACAAGTCTTTCTGTGAAAAAAAAAAATTTCTAATTTCTCATCTAAACCTTCCTTGTTGCAAGGTGAGGCCATTTCCTGACGTTTACTGAACGTTCGGTATCACACGATGATATTTTATCAAAGATGCTCACAAAAAAAATGTTTAAAAATGTATTAAATTAATAAATTCACTGATGTGGAATGAAACTGGCATAACTTTACAAGATTTCCATTGTCTTAGCTCCTTTTATTGTCTCAGTGTTGTGGCAGAGTAGTTGGCCAAAACCTCGCATTAACTTTGAGGTACTGAGGAGCAGAACCCAAGAACGAAGAATTCCACAGGGAAAGATGGAATGCGCTACCCTGCAGACAAGAGTAAATTAAACGGACTTTGTGGATGCTGACTGCAAATTGATGGAAACATAAAGAAATATTAGACCCGATTTGTCCACCATTATCACCCTGCTTTATTTAATGAACAGTAGTTCTTGAGGAAAGGACCGGCCTCTTCCTGCATTCTGCAGGTGCACAGCCCTGATGTCCACGTCTCTGACTGAATCTCCAGCATTGAAAGCAGGACTCACCCCCAATCATGATTAAAATGTTAAAAACACTTTCAAGCATGCACTGTACATAGGCCCTAAAGAGAATTTTCCACTGATTGGCAATGGTGGCTTTGGGGATTTTTTTGCAGTTTGGTGGTTTTCTTTTCCTTAAGCTGTTATGTGGACAGATAAATTAATTCAACAAGGAGTAGATATTCATGAATTGAATGAGAATGCAGAAAAACAGGGGGTTTTGGTCTAGAGCTTCTTGGTTTCTTGTGCTACTTTAGGTGTGAGCAGTGCAGAACTCAACACCCTCTCAGGTTCGCTGCTGAGCTTTTACGCATTCCTCGGTTCCAAAAGGAAAAGGGAGAAAATGAGGGATGGGTTTCTTGAGAAGGAAGTACTTCAGGGAGGTTATTTGTTTTGCCTTTTTTGTTTGTTTCCTTTTCTAGATGACATTCTTGTGGTTTTATGGGACACCAGAAATGCAGAGTTTGTCATGTTTAGCATGGATTGGGAATCAGTGAGATGGGCAAAATGGCTGAACACAGATTATCCACTATGCAGCTTTCTGGTTTAAGTTATAGTGGAAGCTGAGCTCTAAAGGTTGAGATGGGGAGGTAGAATGTGCTTTAATCTTTCCTTTTTTAAAAAGATTTCTTTCCCTATATCTCACATTTAATACTTACAAGGGAATTCTTCCCCTATTGTGATAGATTTATCTCATGAACACAATTATGTATTCTGTCCTTGAGGCTGAAATTGTTCTCAAAGACTTCTTCCTGTTACTCAAAGGGAAAAAAAGTCTGTAGAAAGTGCAACACTTTTTACAGTTTATCAGTCCCAATCAGCAGGTCTAACTGTCCATTGATCTACTGACAAGCCTTAATAAATTTTTTAAAAGTGACTGCATGTCCTGAAAAAGAAAAATACTGTTCAGAATTTTTCAGTCTTGAAGGGCATAATTTTTAATATTTTAAACTCTGGAGTAGCCCTTGCTGTCAGCAGTAAGGCTCGGTATTAAACGAGGACTGCAAACCTGCAGACATTTTTGCTCTTGTATCAGTGGATGTGACTGAGAGGTAGCCAGTGGGTTTGCAGCTGTGCCACTGCACTGATTTCATTGATTCACACGCAAAGTCAGTGCCCAATAATATTCAGACACAAATCTTATAGTTAATTAACATACACACAGCTACACGAGTTGCGTACAACGCCCGTGTTTCAATAATTATGTTCATTCTGAGGTAAGGCTTCCTCTGCCAAGGCTGTGCTGGAATATATCCTCTCCTTAATTGCTGCTTATCATCCATTCTCCTGCTCTTTCTCAGGCAGGGATAACAGGATCTGTGTGTCACATCTCACTGCCACTGGAACCCTTTGAGAAGGAAGATCTCTTTTTGCAGAGATGAGGTGATCTGTCCTCCATTGCTTAGACAAATTGTAGGCTGTAGAAATCACTCTAGAGGTCCTCAATCTGTCACAAAGCCAAAACCATCCATGGCTAAACCTCCTTCCACACGCCTGCCAAATGTTTCTCCTCACATCTTGACCCACGCTCTATGGATCTTTTCATTTCCCATCTTTCAATCTTTTATTTTCGTTTCCTGTTCTGTCTCTGAATTTCTCTTCCTCTGTGCCCACTTACCATATGTTGTGTTCTTCCTGATCCTGCCACCAATCCGAAATCCAGACTCCCATGATCAGAACGTGCTCAGCACAGACCACAGCACCACGGGGTGGTTTGGTTGGAAGGGACCTGTCATCTACTCTAACGCCCTGCAAGGACACCCCCAAGGGACACCTTGGGAATGGCTTCAAGCTGAAGGAGGGTGGATTTAGATTGGATATTAGGAAGAAATTCCTCCCTGTGAGGGTGGGGAGGCCCTGGCACAGGGTGCCCAGGGAAGCTCTGGCTGCCCCTGGATCCCTGGAAGTGTCCAAGGCCAGGCTGGACAGGGCTTGGAGCACCCTGGGACAGTGGAATGTGTCCCTGCCCATGGCCGCGAGTGGAATGGGATGTTCTTTAAGGTCCCTTCCAACCCAAACCCTTCTATGATTCCATGATCCTCAACTAGACCAGGTTGGTCAGAGTCCCATCCAACCTGACCTTGGATGTTTCCAGGGATGGGGCACCCACCGCCTCTCTGGGCAGCCTGTGATTGTTTTATGACCATCACTGTAGAAAACTTCCTTCTTCTATCTAATCACTGATGGCCCACAGGACCTCAGAGAACATCAAGACCATCAGCCCAAGTAAGTGCCCATCCAGTAAACCTGCCCAACAAAGGTGGAGAATTTTTCTCAATTTTTGACCCCCCGCCCATTGAAATGGAAGAACCTGACACTGTGACCAGACCTTCATTAGCTTTCTGCGCCGTGCAGGGTTATTCCCACTCCTCTTGTGGAGCACTGGTAATTCATGCAGCATGGTTTCTGACAAGAAGTGGTCCAGAGACTTCTTCAGCCCTCTGAAATACCTGCCAGACCCCCCACAGTGGTCCACGGCTCATGACCGTCTGTTGCAGAGATCCAGATCCTCATCACTTAAATTAAGGACACATTTGTCTGTTATAACAATAATTGACCTGCACTGATGTGAGGATGGCCTGACCAATGGACTCTTTAGAGAGGTGCAGCCATACACAAGCCAGGCATAACTGGCAATCATGGAACATTTCAGTAGGCCCCCAAAAGTGGTGGAGGAACCCAGCTTCCCATCTCCTCACCAAACTGGGAGGAAATAAGAAAAATCTACCATCTGGCACACTATTTCTTTGCCCCTGTGAACTTTTAAAATGATGATGTTGTCATATTAATGAGGAGAAAGTGTTTAATTTATTATTTCATCTTTAAAAATTATGGGTGAAGTTGTGTACCTAGTCGTGAGATCTTTCCTTAATTTGATGCATTAAGGAATGTTATATTTGGAGCCATCAAATGATCTCCCTTAATTATGGCAATGGGTAACGATGGCCATTAAAAGTAATGACATTTGTCACCATCAGTAGTGACAAGGATAATGAATAATGAACAAGGCAAAACTTCCACAGAGACTTTATAGTCTTGTATTCCACTCAGCAGCAGGCTAGAAAAACACAGAAACAAAATAGTTCCCTGAGGACAAAAAAAAAAAATTGAGGAAGATGAGAGAGAAGCTTGTTCTTTAAAACACTAAAACATAATAGCCAAGAGAGATATGGATTAATGATGTTGCATTTAAAAAAATATCAAAACTTAAAAATCTTGTGAATAAATCCATCTTATTAGGTCTGCAATGATATCACCCTGTATATTCTTTTCATAAAGAAACACAAACCAGTTTTTAAAGTGACTGCCCACACCTGGAGTACGGTGTCCAGTTCTCATCCCTACAACTCAAAAAAGTTGTGGACAGATTTGAGATGGTCCAAAAGAGGCCACAAAGATGTTCAAAGGGCTGGAAAGACTGAATAAGTTGGATCTTTTTCCCCTGGAGAGAAGGCAGCTCTGGGGGACCCTCATCACAGAATTCCAGTACTTACAGGGTGGCTACAAAGAGGGTGGAGGCTCTCAGGGAGTCCCATGGAGAGGACAACAGGCACCAGTTGTACCAGAAGAGGATTCATCCAGAGAGATGCAAAAGATTTTTTACACTGAGAACAATCAACCACCGGAACAACCTCCCCTGGAATGTTGTGCAGTCCCCATCAGCGGCGCTTCTCAGAGGTGACTGGGCCGGGCACTCCATAATCCCATGCAGGCTCCAAAAGCTGCACCAGGTGATCTTTCAAGCTCCCTTCCAATCTGCCTTATGGATTGTTCTGTGATTCCATGGTTTTACACTGAATTCCAGAGGCTGCTTATATCCTGATCTTGACAAAAAACAATCCTGAATTAAGAATGCAAGAATGCATTTTGAGACTCGGGAGAATTACCTTTTTGTCCACCTACAAAAGTAACAACTGTGATGCTTCCTACTTTTGCTCCTTCATATAAGCACAGTGGATTCTAAATATAATAATATTTTATTTTCTTTCTGTCATGAACATCCTGTGTACATGCAGAAAAGTGCAGCACACACGTCTTGCAGTCACACATTACATTTTCATGCAACCTGATGCAATGTGGCATAGAGAGTATTTCTGCCGGGAGGGCATGAGGAAATGACCAGGGCAAAGAACAGCTCAGGTAGGCCCTCAGTTCATTCCATAAATACCACCCAGCCTGGGGTTGTATGTTTGTTTTCTCCAAGAAAAAAGCAGAACAAGCACTTTATGAGTGCTCATTCTCTCTGCCCAGATTGTCTGTCCAGCTAGAGAGGGAGCAGGAAGGAAATCGGAACTGCGCTAATGAGTGATTCCAGCTGAACTGTCATTATGCAAAACCCAAAATGAACTATTTTCTGGTTGATCTCTCAAGATGAGAAATTGCCAAATCTGAAATCAGAACAGCAGCGCCCATTGTTTACTTTCTTATCAAGGTGTTTCCACAGTGAGGCAGAGGGAGAATCTCAGTTTAATCTGAGTTAATTTCATTCTAAATCTCCATATCAAACACACTCTCACATCACAATTTTTGTTATATATAACAAGAGTTCAATAATCTTTAATAATTTTGACATAAAAACTAGAAGTTGGGTTAAAAAATTTAAGAACAAAGGTTGGCTCTTAATACAACAGGAATATTTCATCAGGTGCCACTTGTCTGATTTTGCTAGACAGCATCACTAAAAGCTGCAAAGGAAAAGGAGAACAAGCACTTTATGAGTGCTCATTCTCTCTGCCCAGATTGTCTGTCCAGCTACAGAGGGAGCGGGGAGGGAATCTGAGCTGCACTAATGAGTGATTCCAGCTGAACTGTCATTATGCAAAACCTCTCCTGTTACCTGCAGGACCTTCTGCCCACTTTCAAATTGGCAGGGAGGACACTTAAGGCTGCTCTGACGTGTGCTTTTCTAGGACATGACATAGCTCTGCTGGAATGAATGAAAGTACATTTTATAATAAGTGTCTTGCTGGCTTTTAATGAAATGATGCATTATTAGCAAAGATTAAACGAACTAATTATGTACAGCGTGGTTGAATGATGGCTGGGGGGAGAGAGAAGATAACTATCTCTGGGCATTTGAAAACTGAGCATTAAGAAAGAAAGGATTTTTAATTTTTATAGTAGCAGAGATGGGACAGATTTCATTAATAAAACAAAAAAAGCAAAGCAAAAGAAAGAATCCCACAGCTGGAAATTCAGTGAAGGTAATTTTGGACTCAATATCAAATGGCTGTTTGTCTGCAAACTGAACTCTTCGACGTGATTGTGGAATCTCTGTGAGTTTGACTACTAAAAGCACAATGAGAAAAAGTATATGAAAAGAACCCAAAGAATTATTTCTTGAATGTGGAAACCAGATTGCCTGAATACGTCTTAGGGATAATAGACAGCTGTGCCAGGAGAAAGGTCAGGCTCTGGGCAGTGAGAAGGATAATTCCTCCTGGTACTCTCCCATGGATGTGATTTAGCTCTTGCCAAGTGGGGATCTCAGCCTCTGAGATGAAAAACATCACAGCCAAAGCCCATAACACCATTTTCCTGACACACAAATCTGTGAAACTCAGGCTTCTTCAAGCACAGTTTTGGTACCATTTTAAGGAAGTGGTTTAGAAATGAAAATATTTAAAGCAGGATTTAAATAGCAGTTGTGGCCACCAGGTTATATCATCTATTAACTGTGCTAGCAGGCTCTATAACTGTATTAGAGTGTAATAAAAATGCTTTCAAGCAAAATAAATGGCATAAAAACTATGTTGAAGTGAAATCTTAAAGACAATAGATTTGAGCATGGAGAGAAAGATTTGAGTAACTTGTCAAGGCATGGATAAGGAGTTTCACTAATTTCAAAATGGAGTCTGCTAATTTTATGGTTGCCTGTTGAAGAAGGGAGCTTGGTGCAACATCCCAGGAAATATCTACCTCCTCTAGAACCCATGGGCCAATCAAATGGAAAAAAATGTTCACAACTGGAGCCTCAAAAGCAATGGAAGCTCAAAACAACCAACTAATTTTCTTCTTGGATCAGCACATTTATCCCCATGTGCTGCTGGGCAGCAGGAGAAGAGCTGGGATGGCATTTCAGTAAATTCCTTGGCCTCTTTTATCAAGGGCAGTAAAGAATTTTCCTTCACTGCCTTTTTTCCCATTCTCAGACTGGTGTCAGACACAGGCACGAGTTATTGCTGGTATTTCCCCCTCCTCTCCTGTCTCCTCTCTCCAAAAAGCAGAAGTAAGGGGGAAAGAGCTGATGCTGCTACTCCCAAGGCAGGCTCAGCCCTTTATGAAATAAAAACCGAGTCTGCAATTAATGTGACCAATTTAAAAAAAATAAAAAAGTTCCTTCAGCTTCAAAAAATCTTTTTTTTTTTCCAATTATGAATGTCTTATTCAGCAGTAAATAGTGTTATGTTCAGTGACAGATGTTACATTCAAATGGACTGGAAATGTGATGAACTATCCAGTTTTGTCCCTCACAGGCTGCAGCTTCACGGGAGTGAAACACTGCGAAAATGGCAGCTAACCAGCCCAGATTTATGAGCAATCCAGAGGACACAGGATATGGAACATGATCAAGAGCATAAAACACCTGAACTCCTTTAAAATATTGAACCTTTAGAACATTATGTTCACTAAATAAGACTTAGTTGACAAAAAAATGAACAGGTACGAACACTGTGTGGATCAGTTTGGAAATGATTTAGAGTTCAGTGCACAGTCAGAGTACATCTTCTCTGCTCGTTTGGCTTCTGTGTGCAAACTGTCTCTGCATGAGAATTCAAAAAGAAATGGGAAATTTAATTACACTAGAATTACTGCTTTGCACCATATTAAAAGAAATTAAGAAGCTCAGTAGAAGCCAGATCAGAAAGGACCTTCAAACAAACAAATGGATTAGGTTTGATGTGGAAAAGGAGAGCTCGTGGACATGTGGTAAAAATGGGCAATAGGATCAGAGCAATGAGGTAGGAAGCACTCCTTAAAGGAACCTCTGAGGTTTGTAGAGGAAGACAAACTTTGTCCAGGGAGAATGAGAAGAGGAGGACCGGGTAGTGAAGATTCCAGACACTGAATATTCCAGACAATGAAGCTCGTGGATCCCACTTGCAATTTTCAATCAGCTCTAGCACAAATGTCCCGAGATGCTTTTTCCTCTCCTAAGGTGTCGTGATGGTTTATTTTTCACAATTCAATTTCTTCCTAAACTTGAAGAGCTTGCCAGTAAATCCAGCTCTTTCTTCCTCTGAATGCTCAAAAATATTATTCTTCCCAATAAAACAAAGCCATATTTGTGGCCTTCTGGGTTTGGAAAAGAAACACAGTGGGGTTTGACTGAGTTGTGGCCACCCCATCCCTGGAAGTGTTCAAGGCCAGGTTGGAAGGGGCTTGGAGCCACCTGGGACAGTGGAAAGTGCAGGACAGGTTGGAACCAGATGATTTTTGACATCCCTTTCAACCCTGACCTCTCTGTGACTCCATGACTGTATTTTTTCCTTTAGTACATATTGCAATAGGCTTAGCAGGTGGGAGAAAAGAGGTCGTGTGCTTGGTTTCCTTACTGTGAAGTCCATTTCCCCAAGCAGAAAAGCTGCAAACAAACGCAAAATGAACTATTTTCTGGTTGATCTCTCAAGATGAGAAATTGCCAAATCTGAAATCAGAACAGCAGCGCCCATTGTTTACTTTCTTATCAAGGTGTTTCCACAGTGAGGTAGAGGGAGAATCTCAGTTTAATGTGAGTTAATCTCATTGTAAATCCCCATAGCAGACACACTCTCAGATCACAATTTTTGTTATATATAAAAAGAGTTCAATAATCTTTAAGAATTTTGACATAAAAACTGGAGGTTTGAAGAAAAAGTTTAAGAACAAAGGTTGGTTCTTAATACAACAGGAATATTTCATCAGGTGCCACTTGTCTGATTTTGCTAGACAGCATCAGTAAAACCTGACTGTTACAAGGCAATCAGAGTTTATGCTGAAAGCATGAAAAAAATCCCAAAACAACCAATGCCCCCAAAATCCAATAAACAAAACAAAATTGTAAATGAACAAATAAAATCAAAACTGGCAAAAGGAAAAAAATCATGATTGATGTAATTCCACAAAAGACAGGAGTATTAATTAAGAGCAAGACAACATATGTAGAAATCCTTTGTGTATTACATTCTGTGATGTGGCAGAATTCAGATAATTTGTTTTTTAATGATTAATGAAGTCAGAATCATTAGCATGTGTTTTTTCCTACAAAGAGTGAAGCAGATGGATCTGTCAGGGCTTCATAAAGTTCAAATTAAAGATGAGGATTTTCCTCTCCTCTGTTTGCCTTCATTCTACGAGGGAGGAGGGCAGCGAGAAGGAAGAGTAACTGCTATTTCTTTGATCAACTCAATTTAGGATTCTGCTTGAATTCTGAATAAACCCCTAGGTGTTTGGGGGTTTTTTTCTTTATTTTTTTTTAAGCAGCTGGGTTTTCAAGTGGGTAAACTGTATTTTATTCCTTCTCAAGAAATTTATATTCTTATTTCTTAATACTCTGCTCCCAAAAGGCTTTCAAGAAGGTTGCATCGCAGTGGGGGCTTATTGCTCTGCAGTTGTATTGTTACAAGGATTCAGTCTCTGACTCAAAAAAAGGCCTATAGGCAAAACTAAATCAATTTAATCCAACTTAGCTTCCTCCAGGGTCTTTCAGCAGAGGTGTCACAGCACAGACATCTGGGATCTTTTCAGCTTACACAACTCTTCAATCCGAGCAAAGAACCCAGGCTGGTCCTGGGATTTCTCAAACAGAAATACTTGTCCGAGAACACCATACAGAGCGTGTGTTTAATGTCCAGCCTTCCTCACAGCTGCACAGGGCCTTTTCTCCTCCCTATCAGGTTCACTAATCATGATGCTTGATGTTCTGAGTTCACTTGACACACAGTTGTCCCACAGTTGTGCCCCAGCCCTTGCTCTGTTAAGGCTCTCAGAATTCCAAATATTTCACTCCAAGAAAGGAGATCCTCACATTTGCTCTATTTTTGATTCTAAATGTAGATAAGAGCAGTGTAAAGGCTGCGTGCACATCCAGACATGGAAACTGCTTACTCAGACTAGTCCTGCTGCAGAGGCTGTGCCACACTCCCACCGTGTCCTCAGCATAAAGTGATCTTTAACAGCCTCCAGCTTTAGCAGAGAGACAGATATGGCAATGATAGGGATCAATTAGTCTGTCTCTGGGTCTCACGTGCCTGCATGGCAAACTGCAGACCTGCACCCTGGGTGATGTTCTCTGGAATGCTGTCCCACCATGATCCCCAACTTCACCCCAGTGCTGCTGCTTCCTGGGGTTTGAAGAGTTCAAAAATCACAGCCCACGGACACAAACCTTCCTGTTAGCACAGGTGAGCTGCAGACTTGCCCAGACTGTCTGGGAGCCAGCGAGAAGCATCTCTGCACTAAATCACCTCACAGGAAGTGCAGCGGAGACTTTTTCTGGCAACACAGAGAAACCATTCCCAGAAGAGAGAGCCTGAACTCATGTCCCCCCCTGTTGCAACATCATGGCTTGATTCCTCCAAAGATCTTAAAATCTCTTTTGCACGGTGACACTGCTCAGTTTTACTTGGACTTGATGACATTTTTAACCTTTTCAGTCTTTTCAAGCTGAAGTGGCCAAAGTTCCAGCAGGGCCAGGTGTGCAGTGCTCACTCCAGCTCTGTACTTGGCAGGTTTGGAGGGACGAGATCTCACAGCTGACTGAGGAGAAGGGGACTCACACATGAGCCACACAGAAAAACCTTCTAAATTGATTATAATTCTTGAGGATGCCAACTGGGCAGCAAAATGCACACCAAGCACCTCGGTGCTTTCATGAATTCTGCCCCTCACCCCTAATTCAAAGAATTATCTCTGCTCGTTTGATGTGGAGACGTTGAGTCCCTTTCTGTCACCAGTGTGGCCATCAAACAGTCACTCTAACACAAACCTGAAATTAATTCAATTTACCTGGGATTAAGGAAATACTATGTTGTAATTAGAATGCTTTCCTGGACATTATCTGTTTAATCATGCATCAGTCTGCCTGATTATAACTGAATCCTCCTAATTAATTTTCCACTGCCCATCACTCCACATTATTCTGCAAAAAAACCCCACCAACAAACTATGAACCTTCCCAGAGGATTGCAAACAAGAATTGCATAAAATTATTTACAAAACTGTTCTGATAGAAATCATCTTAATGAAAACTCGATGCAAAATTTGAAGCAAAACATGAGCATGAAGACAATATCTGTGTTTCCTTTTGAAATACTGTGCAGATTTCCGTGTCACTGCAAGCAGTTCCCTGAAGAGTTAAGGGAGACTGTACAGACAGATCTGCCTGCAGTGGCAGCCTGGGTGTTAGGAGAGAAAGGGAGCTGGCTGTAAGAATATAAACCTCTAATAAGATGAGAGACTTTGACTAAGCTACTCATGCTCGAAGTCTATTGAAAGATAATCTTTGGTACAGTACTTCCAGAAAAGAAGTGAACTGAAATCAATATCCAGTAAAAAACAGATTAAGAGACCAAGCTAAAGAAATCAGAAGTTACTCAGCAGAACAGACACATATCTTAAAGATTATCATTGATCATGAAAGCATGGGGTCTTTCCAGCTCCTGGGAGAGAACAATTTCTAAGGACGAGACCCTACCTCTTCTCTCACTTCAGGTACAAACCCCTGTAGAACAATGCATTTCAAATCTCTATATTTTAATTTAAAAATACAGTGAGAGAAAAAAAAAAGAAGGTCCAAATATCATCTGAGCACGGGTAGAAAATGTAGTTTTGTACAAAAAGGTTCCTCCTTTCACTCGCACATTTGAATATGTCTTTGTTTCTCTCTCTGTGAGAAGAGATAATTCATCTCTGAGGTGAAAGATGATCTTGCAGCCGGGAAAGGAACATTCAGCAAAGGTGAGGTTGTTGCCAACATCTTCAGAGACCTTTGGCCAATCTAATTACCCCACAATGCCAGTCCTGACTCCAAAATGCCAGTAGTAATAGCGTGCATCCTCCCTGCTCAATGCTTTGGGCCTGCCCTAAACCCTTTCCATGAAAATCAGCCCATAATTTCCCAATACAAAATCTGTATCACAACAGCCGTTTTTCCCTCTCCTTTGCTATATGTTAACAGAATCAATTTGTATTTTGGTTTTCCAAACCTAGGAATGCACTTCTTTAACCTTTTAATTACTATTAAGATAAGAAGATAGAAATCCCAAAAATTTAACAGCAGAGAAAGGCCGAATATCTTAGCAGGAATTGCAGGTGAAATCTTCGATTTCATGTCTTAATGATTAATTTCAGCAAATTAAACAAACCTATTCTAGTGAACAGCATAGCAACTTATTTTCACTGTGACACAATTCAAATCCTGGTCTACCCAGCACTGAAAAAAATTATAAAGGGAAAATAATACCAGAACAAATTAACAAGATATTCTATTTGTTCTTCATGAAAGTGTATTTAGTATTGAACATTGTTTAATATTTCCAACATGCATCCATAATCTTTTGAGTCCTTACTCAGCAGGGAGTATCTTGCAACCTCAAAATGCCAAACTTTAAAATAAATTCAAATACTTGGTCCGATTCTAGGTGTTCACTGCTGTAAAAAGGAAACAGTCTTTTTAAAACATACACCACCAAATTTGCTTGTTTTTCTTGTCCTCTGGGTTACTTTTCTTCTGATTTAAACTTTTATTCTGACACTTCCTAAAAAACGTTTCATATTCTTGGGTGGTTTTTTTTCATTCTACTTCATTATTCTTACTTTTATTGTTAGAAGTAACAGTTTCAATATGCAAACACATAAGAGCTCCCCAAAAGCTGAAAACTGAAATCCTCCTTCTGCTGCAAACCCAGACTCTTTTCCTCTCCAGGACTGGGATTTAAGTTTGCTCTCCTGAGGTGAAGCTTCTCTTCCAACCTCACCATTCCTTCCATGGCCAGTTACACACTGACAAGTTCTTTTCTCTATGCTTTTAACATGAGAACATGAAATAAAAGGAAGAGAAATTTTCTTCCCCAAAACACAAAAAGCCTGGAAACACAGAAATGCTGAGACCTTTGATCCTTTCCTTCTTCTCAGCACCAGGAACACTCATGGACATTTTGGAGTGGGGAAAGGTCACAATGTTAATTAAAGGATTGGAGCATCTGTCACACGAGAAAAAGCTGAATTCACTTGTGCAGCTCAGCCTGGAGAAGAGAAGGCTCAGGGAGATCCTCTCAACATGGATGAACACCTGAGGTAATGAAAAGAAGAGAGCCCAGCTCTTTGTGGTGGTCACTGAATGGACAAGAGGCAATGGGTACTCATGGAAATACAGAAAATTCCATTGAAACATGAGAAAAAACTAGTTTATTGTGAAGGGGATTGAATGCTGAAATAGTTTGCCCAGAGAGGTTTTAGGGTCTCCATTACTGGCATCTTCCAGTCTCTATGATTCTGGGGTTCCATGGTTTACAATAAAAACATAACCTTCCAAAAATAGTGATGTAAATACCTGAATTGTTCATGTGGTCATACTTGATTAGGAGTTCATAAGCCTATTGCATCCTAAGCTTGCTTCCAATATCTCTGAAAAGAAATCCCAGTTGTGCCAGCTCAGCTGACAAAACCTCCACATTTTAAACAATTTTCCTGTGAAATCTTTCTTCTCTATCTGAAAAAAAAACCAAACAAAAAAAACCACAGGAAAAAAAATTATTAACTACAAAACCAGATTATCTTAGTCTCCCCCATCTGGAGAGCTGTTTCTCTCTCTTATTCTCACTCCCCTCTCCAAGTGAAGTTACTGGGTTTGGTTTTTTTTTTCCTTTCTTAAGTCTCTTACCCCAGAGGCACCACCACCGTCGCTGATGGGCTCGGCCTTGGCCAGTGGTGGGTCTGCCTTGGAGCTGTCTGCAGCTCATTCCTTGGACATGGGGGAAGTTTCCAGGAGCTTCTCACTTCAGCCACCCCCCACAAGCCCAACACAACCTTTTCCTCGCAGCTTCTGCCGCCTGTGACAAAGGAGGGCTGATCCTGTGATCTTCTGCCTGTCGGCTTTGCTTTTCTTCTTTCCCCCACCCTCTGTTCCTGTGATGTGGAAGCAAAGCAGTATTTTCTCCGCAAAGCTTCATTTCTTGTGTGTACCTTGAATCTCGCTCTCGATTGCTCTTGGTCTCTGCGTTGATCAAGCACAGCCTTCAGCCTGTGTTTGTGCTTTCACAGTTACCCCAGCCAGAGGCTTGAATTTGGGACAGCTTGTTGGAGTTCAAAGCAATAGAATTACCCACTCTGAAACGAGGGGAAATGCTCCCCTTGCACTGACAGCTCTCCAGTTGTTTACTGCCATTTTTCCCTTGTGGTCTCATGACCAGGCACATTGTCTCCTGATCCATCTCTTTTGAAGCTGGCACATCCCAGAGAGTCACAGAAAGAGATGTGCTGTCTTCAGTCAAACCCGGATGGCAGCTCTGCCCTCCCTTTGCGACCCAGCCGACGGCAGAGGGAGGCTCACACAAGAAAAAGGGCAGATTCCTGGTGTGTCACCTTCAGGGTGTTGGTGCTGAGGTGATGCCTTAAGGGCTGGTACAAATAAGAGGCAGACACAGCAGTACAGGGAAAAGGGGATTCCCTTGGTTTAATGGGATCCCAGGGGCACAACTCGTCACAGGTGGGAACAGTCGAGCAGCACCCCCGGGTACAACCCGGATACAATTTTATGGACCTCACAAATGAGCAGATCTACCTAAAATCCCTAATAAAAAACTGAACAAATGAGGTAATTGTCCCCTATTCTAATAATAATTGTCCCCTATTCTAATAATAATCCCCCGGGTACAACCCGGATACAATTTTATGGACCTCACAAATGAGCAGATCTACCTAAAATCCNCCCAAGAGAGGCTACAGCTTAGTTTGACAAACCTGTTCCAGAGAGGAGGCTCTGTCCAAGGCTGGAGCCTCTGCTTTGGAGACACTCGGGATGTTTTGTCTGCTCCCCTCAGAGAACCCCCAAGCTGAGCTCAATCTCAGCCTCCAAGGGTTATCCACATGTAGGGCTGAGGGACAGGGAGTGCTTGTGAAGGGTACAAGGAAAGGGAAAGGGGATAAAATTTATAAAAAGAAAAGACAGAAATCATGAGGCATCAGAGAGACCTGCCAGCTTAACCTGCTGCTCAAATCTGGGCGGTGATCACTGAAAGGGACTTTGCAAGGCAAACATTAACATTAATTCAGCATTAAAATAAACATTACAATGTTCCAAGACAATGCACGCTAAGGAAATTGCCCTCCATCCTTATGTTTGTGTGTGTCCAAGCTCCTTGGGTTTGGCTAATTAGTTCTCAATTAAAATGTGCACATTTTCACTGACGTCAGAAGGCAAAACATTTTGGAGCTTGTCAGCAGGGGAGGAGTCCTGAGTGGTGTGTGAGAAGGAGAGTGGAAAGCAGAGGTGTGTACGACAGTTGCATCCAGGAAGAGCTCAGTGTAATCAGATTTTAAGTGCTTCTTCTTCAGTACAGTCATAAATGTCAGCTGAAAGTTAACTTTGTTGTTTATCAGATGCATGTTAATAACTTAATTGAAAACCAAAGTGCTCTATTGATTGCAAATGTAAATTGGCAATGCCGTGGTCTCTGCCTGCCAGTCAGCGACAGCAGCACGAGTCAGGGAGGCAAAAACACAATAAGGGAGCTGATTACAGAAGGCATTGAAGGGAGAGATAAATGCCGGAGAATATTTCTGTATTTCAGTATCAGCAGACTCCCTACAATACAACTCTCCAGGCAGCAGCTGACGAGATTCCATCCTTGCAGCCCTTTCCTTTCATTTTAAAGCTCAGATGAGACCCACACACATCCCCACTGCCCCACCAGAGCCTCCTCCAGGGAAGGGCAGGAAGCAGTGCTGGCTTGCAGGGGACAGCCCCTCCGGGAGCACTGACTGACTGACAGCTGCTGGATGGGATCAAGGGCGCCAGGCACACCCCGCTCTTCTCCCCAGCTGTACTTCTGCTGACAAGAATGGCAGAAAACTTTTCAAAGAGTGACCATACCCAGAGCAAATAGCTGCAAGCAGCTGGCAACGTTTCAAGAGGGTGATCAAAAATCTTCCTTTGGGAAGAGAGAGCACAGCTTTCTTGTAAATATGGGGTTTTCTGTACAGGATCTACAAAGGTTTTGGCAAAATCCTTTTTAGGAAAAGTGAACACCTTAATATTGCTTGATTTTTGATACTGATAGAAATTCATTTAGTATCAACAAAGACTTGCTCCATGCTAGAGTCAACGAGCACTTGAAATCTTGGGTTTCTAATTCACCCCTCCCTGCCCTTAAATTGCCAGCTATCAAACAGCACAACATTATTTTGTAATTCTTCTGTGAATGCCTTTCTGTATTGTTTACAATAATAAGACTCCAATTCGCTTGAACTCCTAATTACCAGTGTAGTGTGAGTAGCTCTAAATCCGACCCCGTTATTGTGTTATTATGCAGAAAGGGTCATAAGAGTGATTTGATGGATGCTATTTGTTTCCTGTACACAAATGAGAGTTTCCCTCCGAGCACAGCAGATACTGTCTAGCACAATATTGTTATGGAGATAAAGCACTGTGGAGACATCTCTCAAAGGAGAATTAGAGTCGTTCATAAGCAGCTGAACTAGAAAATCCTGCATTCCTGAGTGCTGGAGTCCCATCTCCTACTGCTTGCCCTGCTCATCTGCTCCCAAAGTCTTCCCTGTTGCAGCAGTCAGTGCAGGGAAAGCCCCTGTGGTGCTCCAGCTGCCTTGGCACGGATCTGGGTTGTTCCCCAGGGAGCTGGGCTGTTCCCTGGGGAGCTGTGCCTGGTTTGAAGAGGGATCTGGGCTGTTCCCTGGGGAGCTGTGCCTGGTTTGAAGGTGGATCTGGGCTGTTCCCTGGGGAGCTGTGCCTGGTTTGAAGGTGGATCTGGGCTGTTCCCTGGGGAGCTGGGCTGTTCCCTGGGTGGCTGTACCTGGTTTGAAGAGGGATCTGGGCTGTTCCCTGGGGAGCTGTGCCTGGTTTGAAGGTGGATCTGGGCTGTTCCCTGGGGAGCTGTACCTGGTTTGAAGGTGGATATGAGCTATTCAGGCTGTGCTCCTGGAAACGCTGGCCAACCACAACAGGTTGAGTTTTTTTGGTCTTCTGTGGTTGGAAGCACTGCTTTGGGTTGGTTGCCTATTCAGGCAGAATTCTCACCAAACATTTGTCCCTTGTCTGTCTCCATTTGCCACTTCTGACCACAGGAGCAACAACAGCCAGCAGATTCAAAAAGCATAAAGAGGAAATGAAGCATCAGGTCCACAAAGAACTTCATCTGATCAGCCTCACTTACAAAATTATTCTGGTCCCTCTTCTTCAAATCTGTTTAAAAGATTTATTTCCAACTCAACCAAAACTGCTAGGAGTCAGGCAAACCTATACTAATCTGATAATAAGTAATTTATATAAACATATAATCTGCTAATTTCAGACAGATGGGTAAAGTGAAGCCACATTAAATTTCTAATATTAGCGGGGGAAAAAAGCAGATAAAGAAAAAATGGTTTTGTTAGATGCACAATAAGAATGCTGCAAAAATCCCTAAAGTCTTAAAATGTCAAGTGACAAATTATTTTATAAATTACTATTTAAGTCAAGTAGTAGTTGACTTGATTTTTTGAAGAAACTATAATTGAAGTACTTTAAAAAAATTTCTTTGCTGCCTATATAAAATAAAATAATTGCATAATTAGCACATAATTACTTTCAGGAGTGACTAATTTTGGATTCTACTAAGCATGTATTAATTGCNGGATCTGGGCTGTTCCCTGGGGAGCTGTACCTGGTTTGAAGGTGGATCTGAGCTGTTCCCTGGGGATCTGGGCTGTTCCCTGGGGAGCTGTGCCTGGTTTGAAGAGGGATCTGGGCTGTTCCCTGGGGAGCTGTACCTGGTTTGAAGGTGGATCTGAGCTGTTCCCTGGGGAGCTGGGCTGTTCCCTGGGGAGCTGTGCCTGGTTTGAAGAGGGATCTGGGCTGTTCCCTGGGGATCTGGGCTGTTCCCTGGGGAGCTGTGCCTGGTTTGAAGGTGGATCTGGGCTGTTCCCTGGGGAGCTGTACCTGGTTTGAATGTGCCCACACATCAGTCAGGCTGTGCTCCTGGAAACGCTGGCCAACCACAACAGGTTGAGTTTTTTTGGTCTTCTGTGGTTGGAAGCACTGCTTTGGGTTGGTTGCCTATTCAGGCAGAATTCTCACCAAACATTTGTCCCTTGTCTGTCTCCATTTGCCACTTCTGACCACAGGAGCAACAACAGCCAGCAGATTCAAAAAGCATAAAGAGGAAATGAAGCATCAGGTCCACAAAGAACTTCATCTGATCAGCCTCACTTACAAAATTATTCTGGTCCCTCTTCTTCAAATCTGTTTAAAAGATTTATTTCCAACTCAACCAAAACTGCTAGGAGTCAGGCAAACCTATACTAATCTGATAATAAGTAATTTATATAAACATATAATCTGCTAATTTCAGACAGATGGGTAAAGTGAAGCCACATTAAATTTCTAATATTAGCGGGGGAAAAAAGCAGATAAAGAAAAAATGGTTTTGTTAGATGCACAATAAGAATGCTGCAAAAATCCCTAAAGTCTTAAAATGTCAAGTGACAAATTATTTTATAAATTACTATTTAAGTCAAGTAGTAGTTGACTTGATTTTTTGAAGAAACTATAATTGAAGTACTTTAAAAAAATTTCTTTGCTGCCTATATAAAATAAAATAATTGCATAATTAGCACATAATTACTTTCAGGAGTGACTAATTTTGGATTCTACTAAGCATGTATTAATTGCTACGCTGGCAACCGCAAAACAAAAAGTCGGAAAGTGAAAACCTTCCCGGGTCAAGGTCAGAATTTGCCTTCTAAGACCATCAGAGCAGAGGTGAATCCATGGAGAGTCAGATCTGAGGCTGCAGGGCAGGGGCAGTGAAAAGGAGGGGAGCCACAGACTCACGGCAGGACTCGAAGTGACCCTGCTCTCGAGGGGCTGGTGCTGCACCCAGGGAGTAAATTATTTTTTTTTTTATAATCCAGTGCTCCGTTCGCTGAGTTACGCTTTGTGAATTTTTGTGTTGTTAAAATGTTTTTGGTCTATTTTTTTTAAAGAAAAAATACCAACAAACCCACACATGAAACAACTTCATTTAAATACCATTTTTGTCTCCCAGGACATCAGGAAACATTAACATATTCCTACAGCCAACTAAATGCCTTAACACTGCATACATTGCTGACAAGGCTTTCTTCAACAGCAGGTCAAACCCCATTTGATCTTTGAAACCTGTTCGTACTTCTTTTGTTCCAGCTTTGATATCAACATTTCTCATGATCCTGAAATCACCCAAGATGGCTGAGGCATTGATAATATCAAATATCCCCATTTAGTCACCTTTTATTTCTATGTCAGAAAAAAAAAAAAACCCACTACCAAATTGCTACTTTTTTTTTTTTTTAATATTGGCATACAGTGATTGTCCTTTTGCATTTAAACACATTTGAAATAAACCAGTTTGTATTTTTCTGAAATATTAGGTCTGGTTGTAGATTTTCAGCCTGGTCCTGCTCACATTAACACCAATCTTGCAGGGCCTCCAGGCAGCTGTTTTAACTTCTGTCATTCCTACATTTTCTGCTCTGAATCCCAACTGTATTTCAGGGATCTCAAAGGGATAATTGGCTGTATTGGTCAGTCTTACAGGTGGACCAGAATTCATCTAAATGGCTGTGGAATAATCTAAGCATCTCAAAAATCCTAAAAAAAAGGTCACTGCTGGATAAGTTGTCTGTCTTTGGACAGGAACAATGGAAGGAAACAATGAGAAAAAGGCCTTTTCACAAGTCTTCCATGGAGTGTGACCTTCAGCGTACCCAGGCTGTGTGAGGGAAGGCAGCTCCTGCCAGCCCGATTACATTGTCAAAGTGAATGAATTTAAAGCCCAGGTTTTAACTTTCCACCTATTTACATATCACATGGCGTTTAACGATTAGCAAATTAGACACAAATCATGTGCAAATCAATGCAAATTACTGGTTCACACTCACAATGTAAACTTCATTTTTCATGTTGGGATGTAGCCAGTGCCTGGTTAACAAGCATATGGATTTCTGATCTGGGGAAAATGAGCTGCTCCCCCCTCTTCCCTCTCATTCCTCCCCTTGGCACAAACCCACCACATTTCTCATTCAATCCACATAACTCACTCAATACTCTCCTCATGTCAGGCTTCGTGCAGGCAGGTAATAACTTCTAGAGTCATTAAATTAGGCTGCGTGCTTTCTCTAATTTGTGCTCCTTGGTTAGAGTTTTGTGGTCACTTACACTAATTAGAAATGCTCAGTTTATTAACAGGAGATACAGGCTTTGGAGAGCTCCTGGGGATTTCCAGGGTGTTTATAGATCCCTGCAACTTTTGTTTTCTTGACTTTTGAACTGTGCCATATATAACTACACTGAACTGAGCTGACGAAAGCCCTTTGAACTCATCCTCATAATTAAAACCCATCGCATTCACTGCTTCTCCAATGTCACTTTTTATTTCAGAGGGGATCTCCCTTTCCCCAGGAGAGATTACACACAGCCAGAATCACAGAATCAGGCAACAGTCGTGACCACAAGCAACCTCTGGAGGTCTGTTCTACAAACTCCTGCTCAAAGCAGGAGCAACCTCAAAGATAAATCAGATTTCCTAGAAGCACAGAATGGTTTGAGTTGAAAGTATTAAAAATCGTGTAGTTCCAACCCCCTGCCATGGGCCAGGACACCTTCCACTACCCAGGGTGCTCCAAGCCCCATCCAAACTGGCCTTAAACATTTCCAGGGATGGGGCAGCCACAGCTTCTCTGGACAACCTGTGCCAGGGCCTCACCTCCATCACTGGGAGGAATTTTTTTCCTAATGTCTCATTTAAACCTCTCCTCTTCCAGTCTGGAGCCATTCCCCTTTGTCCTGTCTCTATTCCTTGGGCAGTTCTGGAGTTTGGAAAATCTGCAGGGTCTGTGATTCTGCTCCCTACCTGCTGAGCCTCTGCTCCTGGGCTGGAGGGAAAACAAATTTCCTAAAATCCAGTGTGAGTTTCCACTGGTGGAGCACGTGGCCTTTGCCTGGTGACCTTTCTGTGTGCAACCGCAGGACTCTGCTCTGTCTCCTCTCTGCGTTGCCGTAGGCAGTGGGAGGAAGTTGCTCTAATTGCCCTTGCAGCTTCTCTCATTCCTGTGCTCCAGCCTCCAGCCCTCTCTGCTCTGCTCTCACCACTTTCTCATTTTTGGGGGACTCTGAAAGATTCTCCACAGACTCCTCAGTAGCAATTAAAATAGACAACTGTCCTTTGGTGTGCTGCTGCCAATCACCTGTGAATTTTCAATAATAAACTTTTTATGCAATTACCAGCCATACTTTTTCCATCCTCTCAGAAATTCTGTGTAGCACAGACCTTCCTTTAAGGCCAGGTGAAGAAAAGGACACCTGGAAAACTTTATCACCCTCAAACTGATTTTGGACTATTGCAGACAAGGAAGATCAAAACACACAAATCAAGGGAATGTGCCCACTGGCAACATAGAATCCTTAAAACTCCGGTGTGTCTCACAGAAAATCCCACACAATGTGTATGTGCAGAAAAGCTGAGCTGAAAACATCGCTGAAGGCACAGCAACCATTTAAACTGCCTCAGGCTGGAACATCCAACAGGGCACGAGTGATTTCAGTCCCTATCAGATGTGAATAACATAAACAATCAAAGAAATGTGTCTTCTCTGGCGTGACCCTTAATCACTGCAAAAAACCAGACAGTGACCTTGATTAACATTGTGCTGCTGAATATGATATGAGAGATCCCATTGATCACAGATTCCAGCACCTGGGGACACACAGAGCCTTTGTTTTCCTGCCTTCATTTGGTACCTACAGAATTTAAGGTATGATCAAAATAGAGGAGAATGTTGTACGGGCTGCATCCGTAATCGTCTGCTCCGTGCTGAATACAAAGCTCTTACATCTTTTGTGTGGAATAAGAAAGAAATACTCGTAGAACCTGGGCTCAGGAGGAACTGCCAGTTAAGTTTCCATTTTAACGTGTGTGCAGGAGGACGGAGTTAAAATTCTGCAGGCATCTCCAGGCAGTATTTTGTTGACCACTACCTATGAAACTTCTGCAACATAAATAAATTAAGTGTGCTATTTTTTTTTATTATTATTATTTCTTTTGGAAGATCTGGGCCTTAGGACTCAGTCTTTAATCAGAAAGGTGTTTTGTTCTGTAGTAGTACAGTCACCCCTGCAATATATTAAAATATATCAATTCTCTGCTTTTTTTAAATGTTAAAAATAACATCTTTCCCATGAATATTTAATTTATTTTTTCAAGCTTGCTTATTTCACAGTTCATCTTTCTCCCATCTAAGCTGCTCTTTCCTTTGCTCCTTGCCTTGCTGCCCAAAGAAATTAATTCTGCTATGCCCATGGTTTTGCATGTATAAAACATCAGATACCAGTGTTTTCTGACCTTCTGCTTCTTTCAGAATTCTGTTCATTATTCTGTGCCTTCAAACAACCAGGTATTATTCATATTTCTTAGACTTCACAATCATCCATCGGATGTGTCAAATGTTTTAAGAGGCTTAGCCAACAAACACCCAGCAAGATGAAATCCAGAAAGCAGCTATAGTCTGAATCCTGGACAAAAAAATGTCTACAAATAATGACAGCCCTCTCTCATGAGCCCGGACACAGTCACACAGACCAAGGTTACAGTTCTGTGCTCAATCCAGTATTACAGCTGGCATTTACAGCCCCGAGAGTTAAGAGCTCTGGAAAGGATGTGGGGCTGCAGCTGACTGCAAACTGCTGGGGATTATCCCAGCAATTCCATGACTCCCAAATTGTGCTGGGAATTTGCTTCACAGGAAGTTATTTACCAAGTTAGGGCCCAGATTCAGGCCACCATGTGGATGTACCTGTATTCCAGGTCCTGAGGGCAGCAAAGAGGGGGGCAGATAATATTTAATGTTTAATTGTTTAATTGTTAGTGAATCTTTTATAGTGCTTTGGGAAGTGAACAGGGAGTTCCTTACAGCTCTGGGTACAGAAGTTGCTTTTGAAAACCTGCCCTCCTACAGACATCCACTGCTGAAAACACCTCAGTGCTTGGGGTGCAGGAATTAACCTACATGGGCAAGGCAGTGACAGAATTCCTTCCTCAGCCAGGAGACTTCATTTACAGCCCTGCACTTGAGATTTTTGCCCCTGTTGCAGCATATCACAGAAACTCATTAAACCCATGGTGTCTGTGAACCACTTGCTTTGTATCTAAAAATAAGTTCAGTGCCTTATTTCCACCATGGGATCAATCCAAGAGGGAGATGCTTTTCTCAAGAAATCCAAATGTACCATCATGAGCACTGCATCTTTTTGCCACAGAAACCAGATGGATTCACAGAGCAAGTGAAGAGGTTGTGGGGGCTTTTTTTCCCCTCGTCTTTCCCTTCCCTTTATCTCTGAAGTCTGGGCATTGTGAAGGAGGGTTGAGCACTAAACTGCACCCACAAGGAGTTTAGAGCACTGCCAGCTCTGTCTCCAGTGCTACTGTTGAATCAAACTAAGCTGACATAAGCTGGACGATAGCATGGCTGGTTTTGTGCTGCCAGAGCTCTTAAACTGCTCCTGAGCCCGAGCTGTGATCAGACTGAAGTTTAACAAAATAAAGCAGAGAAACCTGCCCAGAACAACCCTCTCTAGCTTTGAATGAATGCCATTTTTCACTGGCAAACTTAAGCCTTTCTTCTGAGTGTTCACTCTGTGCACTTTATCTGCTCCCAGCACCGCTCCATTGTGAAGACGAACACAAGTGTGATACCGCTCTGAGGCACAGTTCCCTCGGGAGGATCTATCAGGCAAAGCTGTTGCTTTCTCAGCTCCTGCAGAAAATTCATTCCAAATATATATCTCATATAAAACACATTGGACTTTTTTTTTTTTTTTTTTTTTTTAAATACACCTCCCTCTCTCCAAGTAGATGCAGCTTCTGTTGTAGCTCAGATGTAGAGCCTTGGATTTGAAGCGGGGATAATCATGATCAGACTAGCAGGACATGATGATTCTGAGTGGGGCTTCTATTCCAAATCTGTTCCTTTTCCTTCCTAGGTGTTGTTTGAGTCTTTTCCACAGGCATCACCTCCAGACAGGTTTTTAGCTCTGCATTTATCTGTGCAGGACATTTGAATCCTATCTTTCCCTTGCTAAGGATGGTATTCATTAACAGTCTGACATCAATGAGATATTTGAGCACAAAAGTTTTTTTCTTGGGCCTCAAGGCTCCAACATGGACCTTTCAGTTGCCATTGCAGGTTTAGAAATTTGTTTTTTTCCTGTTTCCTACTTTTCCACGGAATAGAGGAGCAGGAGGGGAGCGACTGTCTCTCAGCAAGCATTGAGACAAAATAAAACTGAGGAAGAAGTATTAGAATAAGATGATTATTTGGTTTGGAAAAGACATTTAAGACCATTGAGTTCAACTGTTAAACTAACACTGCCAAGGCCACCACTTACTGGTTAAGTGCCAGCACAGAGGTCCAAATGAGTGATTTAAATCTTCATCCCTGGAAATTTTCAACACTCAACTGGACAAAGTCCTGAGTAAAGTGCTCTGACTTTGAGGTTAGGCCTTTTTTTGCACAGGATTTTGCACTACAGACCTCACACATTCCCTCACAACCTAATTTTTGTGTGATCTCAGTACATAGACTATACAAAAGTGTGAGATTAAATATGTGCAAATTAAATCCACAAACATCCAGAACAGCTTCTTTAGACTTGTAGTTAACTCTGGAGACCACTCTTGCTCACTGGCCTCAGCAGAGGTGCACTGAGCTACAGGACAGGCTCTGCAGGTGGTAGTGTTGGATTGTGCAGATATTTAGCAGAAAGAAGGAGCTGATGCCTTTGATTTAGGGTTTGTGATTTACATAACTGACAAGGCAGGCAGAGTCTGTGGATGGGTGTTTTCTGTTGCAGCCAAACCAAAACAAATAATACAGTTAAGGCACCGTGCAGACTGTTTGGGATGTTGTCATAGCATTACGTGGCTTCTATTTCTGACAAACGTTACTTACATTTCAAAGCACTTTTTTTCCCCCAGCTTTCCATATGTCAGCTGCTATCAAAATACACTATTTAGAGTTAAGTGGAAAGAAAATTAAAATTATTATTTCTTCTAGTCTCTGGTCTTCAAGTGCTGGAAGGAAATCCCAGACACTGCAATATGTGTTAAGTGTCCAGCTTTATCCACAACTCTTAAGACCATTCCTGAGATTCCAAAGATTGTCTTAGCACCAGAGGATCACAGTCTCAGCCTTGCAGCAAATAACAAACCTGTGCCTTTCCCAGTGCTTCAGTCACTCCAAACTCATCTAAAATAGAGAGCTCAAGACTGGGATAAAGATTCTCCCACTTCACATAAATGCCAAATAGGATGGTCTCTTTGGACGATAACAAGCTGTTCTGTGGTGTCAATATGTGGTGTCAGAAAGATAAAAATAAGAAATCAGGAGGAACAATACAGACTCTTACACAAAGTGGCACTGTGGGAAAATTTGTCAGAGAAGCAATCTTCTGGCTGACTGTTCAGGGCCTGTATCTGAAATACAAAATTAAGTTCAGAAGGTGCAACCCCAGAATTGTTTGGGCTGGAAGGGACCTTAAAGCCCATCCAGTTCCAGCCCCCTGCCATGGCAGGGACTCCTTCCACTGTCCCAGGCTGCTCCAAGCCCTGTCCAGCCTGGCCTTGGACACTTCCAGGGATCCAGGGGCAGCCCCAGCTTCTCTGTGCCAGGGCCTCCCCACCCTCACAGGGAAGGATATTTCCTAATATCCGTTCTAAACTTACTCTCAGTTTGAATCTACTCCCCCTTGTCTAATCACTACATGCCTTGTAAATAGTCCCTCTCCATTTTTATTGAGCCCGTCTGTCACTGGAAGGCCACAATTAGGTGATCCCAAAACCTTTTCTTCTCCAGGCTGAACAATCCCAGCTCTCCCAGCCTTTCCTCCCAGCAGAGCTGCTCCATCCCTCTGCTCATCCTGGGGCCTCCTCTGGACTCTCTCCAGCAGCTCCAGGTCCTTCCTGTGCTGGGATCCAAGAGCTGGAGCAGCTCTGCAAGGGGGTCTCACCTGAGAGGGGCACAGGGGCAGAATTCACCCTTTCCTGCTGCCCACGCTGGGGGACAGCCCAGGACATGGGGATTTCGGAGATGGGTCATGTCCAGCTCTCATCCCAGCACCTTCAAGTCCTTCTCCCAGGGCTGCTCCATCTGCTCATCCCCCAGCCTGGATGGCACAAATGGCTGCTCAGAGAAGGTGCACGAGCACATAATCACATTCAGCCTGTAAAGTTTCATCAGAGCTGCTCCTAAGTGGCTGCTTAAAGCCAATTTCAGGTACTAAGGGAGAAGGCATCCATCCAGTGTGCTTCCATTTCGTCTAAACCCAGGTTCCAGGGAACATGAACAAACACAAAATTGAGAATGTGCTGAACACACTGCAGCATTAAAGAAAAAAAAAACAACTTTTTTTTTGCATTAGCTGAAAGGATTTCATTCTGGAGTTCTCTTGACCTGTTATGGAAAATAGTTTCTGCCAGCTCAGGTGAGGGTAGTAGAGCAGCGGGCACAGTGCTAGGGAGGAGGAATCACTCAGAGTAATTAGCAATATAAATGCAGATTCCAACAGGTGAGTGAAAAGCAATTGCTGAAGCTGGATGTACTTTCAGTCTTAAATTCAGATAGTAATGTGAGACAATGAGACAGCTGTAGCATGTTAATGCAAAAAGCTACTCAAAAAGTTAAGATGAAGGTTAAAGCCTGCTTCGAGCACGTACACTTTGGTTCCAAATTTATTGATGGATATGAATAGGAGAACAGTTTACTCATACAATGGTTTTACAGTCCCTGATCTGATGTGTAGGAAAAAGCATTAGTGCCAACGCCATGCTAGTAGATGGCAGGGAAACAAGAACAAAGCAGAAGATGATCTACGCTGCTGAGACTCAGCGTTTGATACCAGTGGGAAATTTATTTCAGACAGGTTTACACCATGCAGTCAATAAAGCACTGAGTCTGCAAGATTGTGCGGATGTGAGCTCACTAGGAAAGTTTGGCCAACAAATCAGTTGTAACCTTGAGTTTGTCACCAGCCTCCCATCCATTATCCTTTTCCCCCTCTGCAGTAGCTCTTCCATTACATATTGTATCTTCTCTTCTCTACAAGAGATAACCCAGATTCCTCCAGTTTTCATCAGAGGCAACGCTTCTTGATTTCTTATCACGCTTCCTGCTTTCTTCTTCAGTTGATTCATATTAAAGTTAATTATTTATACCTAAATATAGGATTTTGAACCTAGATACATCTCTTTTTTCCCTTTTTTCCTTAAGTTTTTGGAACAATTAAATCCAGGTTTAAATTACTTTATTCAATCAGTCTTTGTTCTGAAAAATTATCATGGTGCCAATATTAATGGTGCATGTTTATTCACATGGGTAATTACTGAAGCCTCAACCCAAAATGCTTTCTGACCCTGTACTTTCTGTGGTCTAAAATACCAGATATTTTTTCAAAACTTACTTCTCCCCTCCAAAAATGTGACTTTATCTGTGTAGACTTTATATTTACCCTTATTCTATTGCCCTGATCCAGCCAAACGGAGGCATCTTAGCGGCCTTACATCAGAAACAAAATCCAGGCAGAAAAAGGTCGTGAATTCACTGGGCTTTTCTCAGACCTCCAGATTTTCAATACCGTTACAGCTGCCCATGAAACTTTGGATTTGTGGCCGAGGAGATGATGGCAGAAGTGCTGATAGCCTAAGCAGTGCTTTGGGATGTGGATGGGGAGTTTGCTCCCACCAGCAGTACACCATTCTGCAGCTGAGGGATCACTTCTCCTGCTCCTCTTACCTCTGTCAGCACTGTGCGTAGTTATCTCCCTCCATATCATTAAGGGAGAAAAATCCCATAGAGCGACAGGAAACAATTTACACTTTGGAACAAGGAGAAAAAAGGGAAGAGGAGATAACACAATTTGAGTGCAAGCCATAAGCTGTGTGGCAGTGAGAAGGGACTGGAGCCTCAAAGACTGAGCGAAAACAAGAATGCAGTGACTTTATTACTACAAGAGATTAAAACCATCCTAAAACCCTTAAATAGGGTGTTTGAGTGTGTGTGAAATCCCACACAAACACAGCCAAGTCCTTAGGGCACCTTTTTAAAAATTTCAAAATAATTCAAGAATACTGATTACCTTACACATTCTCTCAAATAAAGGGTAGAACTAATACTTTAAGGTTTAGTTGTATGAAATCAGGTGATTTTAGTGGCAGCTGGTGTGTTCAAGATCCCTACAAAATACACCACTTACCCTTACCAAAATCTAAATAACTGCCTGCACTGTATCCCAAGGATCTGTGTTTCCTGGAAGTAAAGTGAAGATTTTTTCAAATGATGCTAAGCAATTGAAAGGATCCTGGAAGGGAAGTTTTATTCAAAAGATGCTAAATAATCAAAAAGATTCCCCAAGAAAATGGACTGGTGCTGTTAAGAGATCTAAACAGAGGCACAAAGCTTCAAAATTCAGCCTGGAGCGAATTTTAGTGGCTCTGGTCTTATTCCAGATTACTGCAGTTGTTCAATATTAATCTTTTCTGTTGCGTTATGTCTGATGCTTGCTTGGAGAAACAATATTGGAAAATGAATTTGAAAAAAATGCACCAGGACACAGGAAATAAATTGCAAGTTGGACATGAAGATTACCAGGCAGGGCAATGCTAAAGCAGCCAATTTTCACACAGACCTTGGTGATTCAAGAGAACATACTTTTAATCAATAAGCCTGTCTGACACGCAGCCAAAGATATGTTTTGCACTTACAGACGTTCTAAGAATGATTTGTAAATATTTTGCTACCGAGGTTTATTTTAAAACCTATAATGTGAATATAGAGGAGGAAAGAATCAGGAATTTTCAAAATACTTCTTGCAATGAAGTATGGGAAAAGAGTTGGTCTCAAATTCAGGGAATTAAATTGTCCCAGTGTATCTTAGAGCTCCCCTGCTGGAGAAAGCCTGCCCTGGGCACTCAGGAGTGAGGACTGAATCACCCACCCCAAACACTCAGACAGAGAAGGACAGGATGGAGGAGAACATGAACCCTCACGGTCCCCATGAGTGACTTGTCTTATGGAAGAATCCTGAAAATAATTGCAGCAATGACAAACGAGCGCCATTAATATAAATTTGAGCTTCCTGTTACAGTCTGGGCAGAGGGAAGGCACTCAGGAGAGCTGCAGGGCCTGGATGCTGCTGGGTGGATGCTCAGCCACCAAAGGGACCTGTAACTCTGCCCACTTTCATTTAGCGAGGGCCTTTCCCAGCTCACCCCTTGGCATCATTAATGTAATTAATAATTGCTAGAAGTTGCCTGCTCTGCCCACACTGGGAGCAGCAATTCCCTGCTCCTTGCAGATTCCTTGTATCAGTTACATGGAATGCTGGGACAAGGATGGAGGGCATGGGGATGGAAAGTGAGGAATGTGCAGCCTTCTTTCACACGTGTGAGGTTACTGTAGCCATGGTGCAATACTTGCTCCAGTCCTTTTCCTGGCTAAATCTAGGAAAGCTGAATTCTACCCCGTCCCTGCCCATTCATTCTGCTCCAGTGGTCAAATAAGGTTCCAAACATATCAAAGCACCAATATGAACTATATTGCACCAAAGCCAATTGGATAAAATCACTGGGGGTAGAATTAGAGAATATCCTGAGTTGGAAGGGACCTACAAGGATCATCAAAGTCTGGCTCCTGGCCCTGCACAGCATCACTCCGAGAATCTCACCATGTGCACACAATATTCTGCCCTCACAAGGCAGCTGGGTGCCTTGCTGCTCTGCCAGTGCACAGGCTGGTTGGTCAGGACCCAAACGCGTCAGGTTTTACTTTTTGCTTTGCAGGGTGGCCTTGGGCATTTACTTCCCCCTTGCCCCAACTTCCCTTTCCCCCTGTACAAAGGATGTGCAAATGATCTGCTTCTACCAAGTGCTGCAAGAGACTAAGATATCCTTTAACTTTAGAAGCCATGTGCTCACTTCACTGACTCCGATCTCCCCAAGCAAATATTCTCTTGCCATTAAGAAAAACAATAACCTGGAAAGGCACCAACAAAAAGCCTTCATTAGTGTGGAACAAAGATTGCCCTTGTGTTCTTCCAAGACTGTTGGAAGTAACACTCTGCCAGCAGGGAAACACAAATTATATGGCAATAATATCTTGCCTGTACTTTCTGGGAAGATCAAACACTTTGGTACTTGCAGATTATGCACTTTTAATGGAGAATCTTAGAATCATAGAGCAGTTTGTGTTGGAAGAGGCCTTAAAAATTATCTAGTCCAACCCACCTGGGAAAAGCAGGCAAAGAGGTGGGCTCTCCTAGAGAAGAGGGCCCATAGTAATTATTGCTTAGTTTTTAAATCCTATTTTCCTTGGAAAGGGGGCAGCTGTCCAGCTGAGCCCTGCTGGAGAGGGCACCTGCCACAGTCTGAGTCCCTGGGATCACCCACACACCTCCGGCGAGACCAGTGCCCATTATCCCATGCCGTGCTCTCCTGCCCAGCCCTCGGCTCTGGAGGTGGAAGTGCCAGGTTTCACTGTGACACCCAGTACCCATTATCCCATGTTGTGCTCTCCTGCCCAGCCCTCGGCTCTGGAGGTGGAAGTGCCAGGTTTCACTGAGAGAATCAGTGCCCATTATCCCACACTGTGCTCTCCTGCCCAGCCCTCGGCTCTGGATGTGGAAGTGCCAGGTTTCACTTAGAGAATCAGTGCCCATTATCCCACGCTGTGCTCTCCTGCCCAGCCCTCGGCTCTGAAGGTGAAAATGCCAGGTTTCACACCTGAGGCAACACTCAGGAAATTAATTCTGAGCCACCTGATATTGACAGGAGCCTTCAATCACACGGGGACAGCAGAGGAGCTGCGGACACAGCTCTCCTGACCTCACACTCCCCCAGCTTCCACTCGGACAAGGCAGGAGCAGCTTAGTGACTGCAGGAATAATCACCAGTTTGGGTGGAGAAAGTCTGCATTGCATTATTATTTCTCATTTGGGTATTTTCTCTGTTTTCTCTGTTTCAAGCCCCTGAGTGTCACCGCTGGTGTTCTGGAAAAGCAGCAGAGCAATGTGAGCTCCACCTAATGAACTTGTGCTGTGGTCTTTTAAATTTAAGTTTTTAATTTTTTTTTCTGATAACAGCAAAGGTATTAAAAAAGCCTCTTTGTACTATGAAAATGGAATGCATAGCTATAATCAGAATTTTATTCTTATTGGTGAGCTAGAAAGAGAACACAGTCTATAATATCATATTGTTAATGCGCTTCCACCTTCACTGATTATTTATTTCCCAAGAGCCTAAAACATTTTTATTTTCATCAGTAAGAAAGCAGAAACTTCCCATAATATCTTTCAGGTCATGCAATGTCTATATTGAGGCTATCACGTGTTGTTTTTTCATCTGTGGTGGTTTTGTTTCTTTTGGAGGGGTGGAGGGTGTGAAGAGGGAGAGGGAACCTCATCTGAGAAAGAATTGTATAACAGACTTACATCCTCGAGCTCTCAGTCAGAAACTCCCAGGCAACAAATTCTGCATCCAAGACACTCAGTTTTAAATGAAGAGTTAATCACTGAGTTTATTTTAAAAGGAGAGGGAAAAAAAAAAGAAAAAAAGTTCAACTTGAGTAATTACCTATTGAACCATAGGTATGATTCAATGTATCCTATTCCTGTTTCAGCCTGGTCATGTGCTGCTGAAGGGATTTCTGTGAAATCAGGTACGTAACCATCAGCAATTTATGTGTCAGAAAACATCCAGGTCTCATCCACACCAAGAGTGATCTCCCGTGGCTCTGCCTGTGCACGCAGCTGACAATTGTCACGTTCTGGAGCTTTCAGCAGCATAAAGGCTCTGCTGGTGCTGTGTCCAACACATCCACACACCTCTGCCTTCACATTCATATTTACTGCTAATTATTGTTGCCCATACAGAGCAAACAAACCAAGTGTGAGGATTCATCTGGATTTCTGAGTGAGGCTAACGTTTCACAGCAGCAGCTTAAAGCTGCAATACATCCCAGGAAGTTTTATCACACTTGTGCCACGCAGCAAAAGGGAAATAAATGCCAAAGGCATTAAAAAATATGGGCCCTTACTGTTCTTTGAGAAACCGGCTCTGTGATCACATTGTAGAATAGAATGTAACTTTGTATTTCAAATAGTTTTAGTTCCTGTCCATGTATGAGTGCATTGATAAGATAATGAAACAGAAATAAGATATTGCTGAACAGCTTTCCTGTGTGTGCAGTTATGCCAGTTGGAAAAAACCCCAATATCAGCAGCAGGAGTAAAGCAGCCAAAAATCACAGTTTAGGAAGGCTTAGGAAGATTATTGCATTACCTCCAGTGCAGCAGAGATAGAGATCTCAAACACATTCCAAATCTCTCCAGGCTTCAGAGTAGTTTGGGATGATCTGTTTTCCTCTGTTTTACCCTGAGAGCTGATTTTTAAACCCTTATCCTAAATAACAGGGGTTCTGAGAAGGATATAATTCCAAACAGCCACTGCCATTTCCCTGAGCAGAACCAGCCCTACCTAACCCAGGTTTGGTGTGAGCCACCTGCCAGGGAAAACAAGGAAAAGAGGGAAAACAGGGGGTGTAAGGTGTGCAGACGCCTCCAGCGAGTCGCTGTCATGCCAGGCTGTCAGGGGGCACAGCCCTGCACCACGGCACATCCTGATGGGCAGCTGGGGCTCACAGCCATGCCATCAGACACAGAGGGAGCTGGGTGACACCAGGGGCTGTGCTGGGATATTCCCGGGAGGTGACAGGGATCACAGCTACAGCCAATCGCTCAAAGGAAGCTCAAAGGGAGCTAAACAAGCCAAACCAATTGTAAGGAACAAACACAACCCGCAAGAGACGACAAGGGGGAATGGCTTTAAACTGAAAGAGGGACGATTTAGATTGGATATTAGAAATAAATTATTTATTTTGAAGGTGGTGAGGTCCTGGCACAGGGTGCCCAGAGAAGCTGTGGCTGCCCCATCTCTGGAAGTGTTCCAGACCAGGTTGGACAGAGCTTGGAGTGACCTGGTCTAGAGGAAGCTGTCCCTGCCCTTCAGGAAGGTCTTTAAGGTCCCTTCCAGCCTCAGACATTCTATGACTCTAGGATGTTATCAGCTTAAAGCATCTTGATGCATTCATATTAACCAGTACTTCCTGCCAAGCTCGATGAGGTTTCATTACCAGCTTTCATTCAATTGCCTTTTTCCTTCATAACTCATTGTCGTGGTTTTGAT
>VYZT01044204.1:0-18332 GCA_013400735.1 Pomatostomus ruficeps | reverse complement strand
TGCAAAGTCAGGGCAACATGGGTACAATAAAGGGAGGGAGGACAGAGAGAAACAGAACTGAGTACATAGACTGGGATCCCTGAAGCCTTGACTCCAAATGTAGTGCAAAATCAACGCCTTGCTCTAAAACCAACTGCTGTAAGAGAGAGGCAGAAAGAAGGTGCAGCTGAGATTTCCTGCCTTCAGTAGGATAGAGGATCTGTCCTGAAGCTCTGACTCAGCACTGAGTGTCTGCCTTGCTGCTGGAGCAGACATGGGGAGCAGCACTACCACATCTGCCTGAAATGGAACCTTTGCACTAAAAAACTTCCCTGTCCGTTACACAGAATTCCCTAACTGGTAATTCTGGAAATGCTGCATTTCTACAATGTCCATGTCTGATTCAGCACAGAGGATCTGCAGCCCACTCTAGGAAACCTTTCCAAGGCATTTTTGCAATTGCCTCTACCTTACTGCTGCTTCTGAAATTTGAAAAGGTGAGGCACTCAGAGGGTTATAGTAGACTGGGAGAAAAAAAAACTAGAGAGAATTTAGGCAGCACTGGACTACAAGACACTTTGGGCAAAATCTAGAGTGCCCCAGAACTGACATGGGCAACTGAGGCCATGCTGTGCTTCAGCTGGAAAGCCCAGGGGTCCGGCTGTGCCACAAAAGCGATTCTTTCGCTTTTACCTGGCTCTCCCCACTCAAAGGAGCTATTTCCTAGCTTCAGATGTAGAAAGCGCATGTGACAGCAAAGAAGAAGAGAGGGATTCCTCATATGAATTCCACAGAACGTCTAATGATGTGAAAAGGCCAGTGATGAGGAACGAGGACAACGAAAAACCCCGGGCTTTTATCAAGCAGGTTGAAAGGGACTGATTGCTAAGGGAAACAACCAATGTGGTTACTCGAGGGATGGATAACAGGGAACAACCAATGAGGGACCTCAGAACATTGAACTTTCTAGGCTTAATACATATTCAACTAAGAAGATACATATTCATAAACTTATGCATAAAACAGGGAGGAATAAACAGTAACCCAGCAACTTGAAATATGCAAACAGGGGGAACACAGGATTTGGGCTCTTGCTATAACCCAGGGGGAGTGCTGTTAGACTGTGTTGTCAGACCACCAAGTATCTGATGTCCGGTCTTCTGAGGCCATGGTGGCCACAGCTACATGCACCACAACAGGCAACTTTGCAGGTCATAGGCTTCACTGCAAATCCAGAATGGGCCACTACCCCAATGCTATTACAGAGCACTGTACCACTGTGTGCAGTTTCCACAGTAAGTCATAGAATAAGGCCTTAGTTACTTGTGTTCATTAAAGAACAGTAATTCTGACAGAGGAAGGACTGTACTGTTACTTTGATACTTCTCTGTTAGTTTCGTTTTAATTCAGAAATGCATTATGGGTAAAATATGCAATAAAGAGAGTTGGTGCAAAGCTCTTCACTTTCCTACACAGATAAACCTTAGTATTGGGGGTGTTGGTTGGGTTGTAAGATGGAGGAAGACTGGGTTGGTTTGCTTCTATCACACATTATTCCCACTTTAGGTGCTCTTTTCCCACTCCAGTCATCTACCAGAGATGGCCATGATTCATTGGCTCTGAATACAGCCCCCAAATATCTGCAGCTATGTACTTGGTTTTGCCTGTCCCTGGTGCTTCATACAAGAAAGCCGAATGTGGGGCAGAGATGCTGATACTGACTGTTACCAAAAGATGGATGTACACTTGAGACAATGTCTGGTGTGAGAGCTTTCAGTTCTCAGTGCTGTCTACCCGCCCTGTCCCACAGATAACCATCCTGCTTCCTGGGGCAGCAGAGCACAGCCCATGGGTTCACACTGGGGCTGGCTGGTGCCCAGCACAGACTGCAGAGAGCTGACCCTGACTGGGAACACAGCAGCTGATGACAGGCCATTGTCGCTGTGGGTTCTGTTCGTGCTGCCCATTCAACAGTACAGCCACGATTGCACTTTTGGCTGTCTGCACAAACAGCCATCCTGTCTGAATCCCGCACAGCTTCATCCTGCCACTTCCCCTCGTCACCATGTTTCCTTGGGCTGTGCAAAACTGAGAGTCCCTCAGCGCTAGACAGAGATGTCAACATATGACGTAGGTAACCAAGAAGAAACAAGCTCTATATTATCCATATAACAGAACCCATTGCATTGACAGTCTGCTGTGAGGGATATCTTATTTCCCAGGTAAATCACCCAGAAAAATGTGAAATACCTAGAACATAAAATATTCAGACTATGCAAACATAAGCAAACATCTTTAATACTCTTTAGTGTCCTAAAGGAAGTTCATGCTTTCTTACCCTGTAGAAATGAGGATTCTGGAAAACAATAGTGTAATTTGAGAGAATTAGATCTAACTTAGAAGACAAGGGGAGTGCTTATGTGAGAATATCCCAAAGTTACTGGAACATAAATTGGTTAAGATATCTGATCCTTATGCAGGAGCAATGAAAGCTTTCCATACAACTTTAAAATGTACTCATACCACTACAAGCAGTTACATCAGTAGTTATAAAACATCACCCTGCAATTCAGGCACTATATGCTTCTTCATATGGCAGCAGGATATGACCAGTTGTCTCAGAAGTCTAAGGAAATTGATACATTAAAAAAAATAATTCAATATCCCCACAATCCCATATCATTAAAAATATGTTCATAGTTTTATCCTCAGACTACTTAATGCTAACTATTACTATTATCAATAAATTTGTTCTCAAGATTGTTTGTGGAAGGCTATAATGAAAATACCCAGTACCTGTGAAACAGCTGTTAAAAATTTCTTCAGAAAGCAGTTGACAGTTTGGGAATCTTTACACAGTCTTAGTGTAACTCTAATAACATTAAAAAAAAAAACTAATAGAAATATTTTAATATTTTTTACACACACATCATTAATTCATTTAAAACACAAAAACATCATGAAACACTAGAACAAATTCTAATATAGCATTCAAATAAAATCACAGTTAAACCCTTTCTAACTTAAAGGTAATTGCTTTGCAACAACTGAAATTAAATCCTTTTAAGTTATTTGAATTTTTAAAAAAAATCAATAGAAGCCTTGGGAAATAGAGCACAAAAAGTAGTACAGGAGATAAAAAGATCTTTTCATGTTCTGATTAAGGGTTTGTGGATAATGAGGTATTTGTAATGCAAATACGACAGCAATCCAGAGAAACACAAAAATATTCATAACTTTTTTTAAAATGTGAAAACAGAAAAAAAAATATTTTGTTTGTTTTTTGGTGGCTGGTGTTTCTTTTTTAATAAACCAGAGATTTTTGAGGTTTACATACAGAGAGAATGGCATATTTGTACGTGAATACCTGAAAATTCTTTCCTCAAGCTATAAACTCTAGACAAATTATAAAAGACACATTGGTCTCCCTGAGCCTTGGGGACAGCAATCAGTCTGTCAATGGCAAACAGGAATGACTTGATGAATATAAAATACCTTCAGCTGAAAGATTTTTTATACTGTTTGGAAAATACTTGTCAATAATAATCCATTTTAGCCTCTCCTGCTGAAGAATACAAAACTAATTTGATTAACCAAAAATACTTGGACATAAATTCTTAATAAAGATTTTGTTACTGAAGTGGGTCACATCTGTGAGCTTTACTACTCAGAGAGTAGTAAAAGAGTAAATTCAGATACAATGCATCTGTTCCCTAGACCAGGTCATGGTCTAGAGAATTGTTACAATAGGGCTTCAATAGCTCTGAGCTTCTCATCCGGAAGTAAAAATTAGAGTCTGAATACCCAAAATGTCAGTAATAAGGAACAGAATGGGTGTTTTGCCACAGCCAGCACATGTGGGTCAGCATCAGGGGACATAGATAAGGTTTTGATGAATTTATGTGAGTGGTTAAAAACCAGAGACCTGAACTTTTCACTTTGATATTGACACTACTTCTAGAAAGAAGACTCATACCTAACAAAAAAACTGCATTGAATTTATCTTGGGAAGTGATTTTTGTCTATGGCAAGATCTACTTTATCAAGTTGATGACATAACATTGGAACTAACCTGGAAAAAATTCCCAGTTCGATAATATCATCTGAGTGGAAATAGTGATGTCACAGAGCAGTTACAATAGATGAATACTATCACCACATGTGTCTCTGGAATAAGGCAGAGAGAAAAATAACACATGTTCAAAGGTTCTCTGTGACACTGGAAAGCTGGAACTGGGGTAGATGCTACAGATATATCTGTATTTCTTCTTTGATTATTTTAATATTGTACTGTAAAAAACACAACCATTTTGGCTTTCACACCAAAAGCTTTCCTGAGGAAAGTCAGAATTGCTTCAATACAAGTGAAAAAAAGTAATCTCAGAGCTTAATTTAAGATTTTGTGAAACAGTAGTCATTGTGGTTTGAAGGTGTTCAGCAACAGCAGCTCTACCCAGGAACATGAAAAGCATGATTTGTACACTCTGTCTTCTGTATATTGTGGATCAGTGGAAAATGCACATAAGCAGAAGAATACACATGGCAATAGGAGGCAATTGAAAGCAACATCATGAGAAATAATCAATTTGTACTCTCAGTTCCAATAGCTGGAAAAGGCCGCAGGGTGGTCCATTGTCATATGCCAAGAAATTATAAAAATTACTTATGATGCAATGAGGAAAACTTCAGGTGCAGATTCCATTGCAATACACTGGGGAGGTACTTGTGTTCATCACCAGGACAAAGCTGTAACTCTTAAAACTGACTGCTCCCACACATTGCTTTCTCTTTAACTGGTGCTCTGCCTCTGCAATCCCCTTTATTACCCCAGCTCCACTATGCACAGTTAGTTTCTCACAGACAAATTACTTTTCCTCATCAATCAATCAATGGTGCTGCTGGGTTTGCATTACCAGTCCAGAAGCGTGTTTGATGGGACCCTGACCTTGCCAAGGGAGGCAATGCTTTAAGCCGGACAAGGGGTAGCAGGGAGATCAGAGAGGGCTGCGTGGGAACACTGGTTCTTTAAGCCATAACTGCATATGAGATCAGCATTCCAAGATGCTTCAGAAAGAGCTGCATCTTGTTTTCTGTGGCATCCCTTGTCTTCTCTTATGGTCGTCTTCATTCAACATTCTTTTGTGATGAGAGTGAACATGCATCCTTCGTGCCTGTGACTGACTTCCTTAGCTCTCTGTGTTCATCTTCTCTGCAGTCACTGCATCCTGCTCTTTGTCCCCCCACTTGCAGAGCTCCAATCAGGAAATACATCCATACACACACATACACACACATATTAGTTTCTTTCTTCCTTAGGGATGACACTAATACATTGTCGTGGTTCTGAAACAGGCCCTAGGGGAAGCTCTTGTCAGATCAAATGGTAGTGATCAAAGTTATTTCAAAAAGTAAAATAAAACACGAGTCCAAAGCAAAGAGGGAAAACCCCTTCTGTGTAGAGGAAGCCCATGGAATAGTTAGTGGGGTGAGGGAGAGGCCTCTGTTCAGAGCCTCATCTTCAGATGTCGCACATAGAACTTTTCTGTTTGTTTCTCATTTTGCATATCTGGCAACGGGATGGAGAAGGACCCTTGAGGGGGAATGGGCACTTCATTCTGTTCTGAGGATATATATGTGTATTGATGCCCCTGTCTTTACACAGGAAATATTCAAGGAGGGGGTGTGTTGTGGGGTTTTTGATGGGGGTGGTTCTGATGGTTTTTTTGTGGGGTTTGTTTGGGTTTTTTCCCTTCAATTGTGAGACCAGGACACAGCTGTTCCATTTGTTCCATAAAGTGCCCCCTCTGGATAATCACAGAATAATACTGGCTGGAAAAGACCTCAAGAGAGTTCTACTCCAATCCCTTCCAAGTCTGCTCAGGTCAGCTTGCTCAGGGCTGTTCCCAGATGGAAAATCTCCAAGGACTGTCTGCATAGCTTGCACAGGTGCCATCTCTTCCAGTACTTATACTGTCCTCATGGTGAAAAACCTCTTCCTTTCAGTACAACTCCTCTTTTTTCAATTTACTCCTGCTGAACATGGTGGAAGAGCCTGGTACCATGTCCTTGATGACCTCCTTGTAGGTGCTGACAGACTGCTCTCATGCCACCCCTTCTCCTGACTTCTCATCACAGGTACCACTGCTGAACTCCCTACCACATATTGATACCTTGCTTGTTCAGAGGGGCCCCCAACTATAAGGACTAGTTTAGATGGGTTGTAAGAAAAGCCGAGTAAAGGCGATCATCACTTCCCTTGATCTCAGGTTATGTCTGTTCACACAGCTGAGGGCGGTGTTGCTGTCTCTGCTGTAATGCAGATGCTTCCGTCCCATGCTTGCCTTTCTACCTACCACAGCCCCAGTACTTTGTCCACAGAGCTGCGCCACAGACTGGCAGACCTTTCTCCACAGACCAGCCTGCACCTTTTTGAGGAATTATTCTTTTCCAGAAGCAAGACTCCCAAGATCAGCACTGTGTTCCCTCCTCCAAGTCATAGATTAAGATACTGAACACAACCAGAACCAAGCCTGTAGTACTTCTCTCACTACTAGCCTCCAAGCAAAGTATGACCCATTAAACTCACTCTCTGGGCCCAATGACTCAACCTACATTGTTCATCAGACCACAACCCGGACTTCAAACACCTTCACACAAGACTGTTGTGTGAGAGAGTATCAAAAACCCTGCCAAAAATCTACTGTCACTCTATAATTTTTCTTAGCACCCAATATCATTCAGCTATAGCATTCCTACAAATAAAAAGCTATTTTCTCCCAAACTAAAAGGCTGGTAAAAGTCACAATTCTCACTGTCAGCAAGTGATGAAATCACTGTACTCGGACAACTGGAGACAGCTGTTGACTTTGCATCCTGGATTTCTTCCAGCTGTCACTTGCAAAATGGCATTTTCTCTTGTGTCATTTCAGCTGGCGTTGTGGTCCAGTTTCCATGCTAGAATTCCTCCTTGCAAGTTCCAGGACTGTGGATAACCTTGGCTTTCTAAAAAACTGTTTCCTGCAGGATTAAGAGAATTAAAACAAACTTCCAATCTCACTAGGCAGGGATCCCTAAAGAAAATAAATAAATAGCCATTCTCAGCAGTTTAGATAGAAATAAATCAAATTTGTAGTGCAAGTGTCAGTACTGCATAGAGTTACATGAATCAAAACATATTTGCATTGATATTTGCACTGTTTTAATGTCCAAGTTTCCAAATGGTGTGAAGTTCACAAACACTGGAGCAGTCAGCTTCAGCTTTATATCTGCCCATCAAAATTTACTGCTGAATGAAAGAAAGCCCTCGGGGGAGGGGGAGAAGAGACAACTTTTTTCTGCATATATAGGGTATATGGCTGGATACACACCCACCCATACAAAAGGACTTCTGCTTCTTTCCACCAGACAGGCCTCCACCAGAACCTTTACAAAAGCTTCATTTGGAAATAAGCGACAACTATTTGTTAGGAGACATCCGTTATCTAAACAAAAAGGGCTATTTTTAAATAAAAGTGAAAAACTGTCTTCAAATTCTGAAGATTAATATTTCTTCACCTCTGGACTTGTGAGTGGACCTTTCAGAAAAGAGATCTGCATATGGGGATGATACTGCCTCCAATAACATAGAAAAAATAGCTGATGTATTTAGAGATTGCCCAACTAAGAATATTCTTTTTCATAGAATCTTTCCAAACTAAAACTAGTCAATTATTAAAGTAGCACTTGCTAAATTCAGAGGTATTAAGATGTCTAGATTTAATTCTAGAGTTTGAAAATAGCATTGCCACAGCCTTTGCCCAAGATCATATGGGTCAAGCAATAGGCAAAACAATAATTTCTATGGATTTCAAGCTTATATTAAAAAAGACTTTATGTCTGTAAGTGCAAAGATCAAATGCCAATGTTGTGGTTTTCTGGCAGCCAGTGAAAAAAATTAATTGATTTCTAAGGTATTGTTTATTTGGGACCGAATTAAAACATACCGCAAAAATCGCTGCTACAAAAAGCAGAGCAGTCTTCCTATATGGCTTCACCTAAGCTTTACACATAACATGAGGCACATTTATAATTCCGTGAAGTCAGACTGAAATCAAAGCCATAATCTGGCATCAAGTGTAAAAATAAAGAACTAAAGTTTCGAGAGGCTTTTATATTATTGTTCTGATCCTTGAAGGCTTTTAATGTTAAAGTAATTTTCACACCTGGAGGATGATGGATGATTTCTTGGTTCTGTAAAAACTTGCACTATGGCACAGCTATTTATCTCTCAGATATTTGCACTATGTCTGAGAGATCCTAATTTTTTACACACACACATATGTGCCAAAACCTGCCTCTATCTTCATCTTTTTATCACTGTGTACCTTTGAACAGAAGTCTGGATTATAGGGGAAGCGCAGACAGACCACTTCAGAGACCACACTGTTGATGAGGGATAGCAGAGTTGTATCAGGGAGGGAATGGGGTTGAACTGAGACTGTACAGGAGGAGAGGCAAATGTTTTTGCACCTAAAAAGAAAGGGGAACAGATGCATTTCTGTAAGCATAGTTCATTCATCCACAGTATCTTGACATGCTGCAAAGGTAGTGAAGAACAAGGTATCCAGCTCTGCTCTATCTTGCCCCACTGCAGATTTCAGTCTGTGATGCAGCCACACTGCTCAGGTGCCATTCTTTGGAAAGATGCCTCCTCTCCCTCAGGCTTAAGTGCTCATGAGCCCTGCCCAGGATGGTAAAGACTTGGAGAGGAAGATACATGCTCTGGGCATGGTAGGTCCGATTGCGTTCAGTCTGAGAGCACAAGGAATTAGGAGCAAAACAAGTCACCACCTACCTACTCTTAATTTTTGCTTCTAAAATAAGATTCTATTTTTTTCCTAACCTTAAAACAGTAGCAGTCCTCTATTCATTTAACTGGATTTGGAGTACAGATGCTGATTTTGCACCTCATTTAAAGGCATAGTAAAGGCAATTAATGTCAGAATCTGCCCCCACCTCCTACTTCCAGATCTTTTCAGAAACATTTTATCTGTCTGATAAAACAGTTGCTAAGAGATGACTAATTTAAACAGCTCACTCACATTTCCCTGCAGAATTAGCTTGAAATCACGGATACGCACATTTGCATGGCCATGGTCCCTCAGCAAGCAAAGACTGGATTGTTTCTAGGAAATGGTGCTCAGCAAGCAAAGAAGCTTCTGCAACTTGACAGAATACCAGATAAGTATATCAAAGTTCCCTAAAGTAATGAATACAGTTAAATGCTGAAGTAGATTAATACACATAAAAAGACAACCTCCTCAGCAAGAAACAACTAAGTAGGGCCAGGACAGGTTTAATCAGATTCAGCAGTTGGAAACCCATGATGTCATCCCTTAAGCAGTTAAGGATTCCTTCACCTCCTCCACAATCCTTTCTGAGGACAGCACTCACACTGCAAAACGTGGCACCACACCTCTCCCTGTAGCACAGGGAACAGAACTGAACCTGGGGATTGCTCCTTTTGTGAAAATTCTGAAGCTTCACATAAAGCATAAATCTCTTTCTAAAACAGAACTGAAATTCACTCTAAAATATTCCCTGAAACTAATATTTTCTCTTTTTTTTTTTTAATTTAATGATTACTCTGTATATTCTCTAGAGCACCTAAAGAGCAGCTTGAATTTTGTATTACAGAGGGAGTACATCTTGGCTGAACAGTAAACAATAACATAATTTATTCTGATTATGATTGAAGCATGTGAAAGCACAAATTGAATCAGGTCATTGTGATAAGTTAGATTTAATGTTTGTTCATTTAAACCGGTCATGAGAGAACAGAGAGTGATCAGAGTAGCCTGTGTCCCCTTTACATGCTGTTTATAGTTAAGATTCCTTCACAAGCTGTCTACAGTTAAAAATGCACTGGAAGATAAGTTTGTTAACAAGACTGTTCCAGTTGCTTGAATGCTTTGTGTAAATCACTGACCTTGCGGGAGCCAGGAAGAATGTTATCGCACCAGCAGCCGGAAGGAGAAAACAGTGTAACCCCCGCCGCTTGCATAAGACCCAGAAGACAAGAAAAGTATAAAGGCTGAGACTTTTCGGGGCCAGAGTTTGCACCGTTTGGCGGAGCAGAGACTCCCCCGGGCACCCCGCGCGGATTTTGCTTTCTGCCGCTTGCTAATAAATCTTAAATTGATTGTAATTGGGCTCTGGCAAGTTTTTCACCGCAATTACTTATAACAGTCATGTCAAGAATATAACAAAAAACATCCTAGTCTAAATCTTTAAAATAATTTGCCTTTCAGTCTTCCATTATTTGCAGTATCTAAAGAACAAGAGACAATGAGTGATTTGAAAAGACAGGGTTAAATTAACAAAACAAACTTGCATGGTCTGCCTCGTAATGCAAGCTAAGGATGACCAGATTTCCTTACCAGTATTCTCACAGTATCTTTGTACTGTAAAGATGGCCTTAATAGGAAGGACAGAATTCCTTTAGTACCTTATAATAGATATTAGAAATATAGAATTTTTTTTAAAAAATGGATTAAAGAGAGCAGTTAAAACAATCATTTTGGTTATGCTGTGGGCCTTGACTCCAATCTGCAAAATATAACAAATATGGCACAGGTAAAGCACACCTTTGGAAAAGAAAAAAAGAACTTGTGCTCTGAGTGGAAGTAGCAGTCAACATATTTTAGTTAAGCCAAAACAGATGTGAAGTATAGTCAATTTTCAATTACTCATGGAAAAACTATCCGGCTTTCAGACTAACCATAATACAGGCAGAATAGACCCTGAACTTTTTCCTTTTCATTTTTAACCTCACTCCATATCTTCATTTCATGTTTAAATATAAATTATGTACAGAATGCTCTTGCAGTTATTTTACATATGTTTCAAATTTCTGGGTTTGCTTTATCTTCCCTTTTCCACCTCATTTATTACCCAGAATAGCAGGCTGAATTGTAAATAAATACATACCAAATGTACTGCTTATTTTATTTTTTTCCAGTGTTTTTAGTTGCTGTTACAATGAATCTCAAAAGACCTGACTTTCCTCTCTTTTACTAAGAGATTCTAAAGGCTGTAAATGAATTAGCAGCTATACTATCTACAGAGTACATGAGACATGATGAAGCAAGAAAGATGACTTATTTTTAACAGAATTTCTGAATGGCCTTGATATGTTGCCGAACTCAGGCTAGAACATCATGATCCAATCTATCTGTGACAAAGATAGGGATAAAAATTGTAAAGGCTGATCTGGAAGAAAAGGTCACCCTAACAGATAAGGTACACTTAAGGACATCTTTAAAACATCTATTTTAGAAAAATATATGGGGAATATCCATCAATATTAATAAATTTCTCCATTTATTGAAAGTGGTTGGTAAACATCTTTCAGGAGATTAAACATAACTTTACTGTCATTTACAAATACTCAGTTCACATATCAAAAATTCTCCTACATGATTTAGACTAAAGCTGAAATAATTTTCACCTCTGCCTTAATTTCATGTAGATAATAGAAAATCCATATTTAGTGAAGTATGATTTTGGCAAAAGGAACTTTGGACTTAAACAGACCCTCAGCTGTAACCCAAATCCTTCCAAGAACTGTTTCACAGACATAATTATAGGGTAAAAACATGCTTGACCTAGTATTGTCATTAGAAGAGGTGAAAAATTAAACTCTGAATTAGCATAAGAGTGCTTGTAGAACAGAAAAGTCATCAAGTTTTAACTCCTTCAAAATAAAAGAAAAATTTAAACTCATTCTAGTACCCCTTGTTAAAACCCAATATCAGAATTAATCGTGAAAAAAAATTCACAAAAATCACAAAACAAATCCCAAAACATTATATTCCCTTCATCTTTGTGAGAAAACCTCTCCTATAGTTTTCTATGGGGAGTGAGGGTGTATGCCTAAATGCCAATTTGCGATTTGGATTTTGATTTTGGATTTGATACCATCAGTGACCTAAATTATCAAGCCATCAATAAAAAAATAATAACTATGCTCAACTCAATTTGGAATACAATAGTGGAAACAGGCAAACTCATCTAAATCACCATCTGAAAATGCTGAAAATTTGCACCCATATTTGATTAGGAGTATAAAACCATCCAGATCTAGATATTATAAGTTAAAGTACAATCCATCACACTTAGCAGGACTCAAAATTCTGTCTGGAAAATTCTGGATATGAGGGTGGAACATGCATTGCATAACTCATATACTCTGACAAACCCTGCTGCACTGGACTCACTGCAACAGAAAATCATTGCATCTATTTGCAATGGCTATTTGTCCAAGGTTTTGAGATTTTTGCTAGGCCAGCAAAGAGACCTCCAGGAACAGTATTTGCACAAGGAGGGAAATATACATGTCTGAGGCCCAGACATATAACATCTTGATTATTAAACATAGTTTATATGGGTTTTTTATATAGTTTATAACAGTTCATCATTTTATCCTAAAGAATCAAAATAAAAACTCCCCTTTTCCCCTCCCCCTTGATTTGCCTGTCATTATAGAGATGTTTTAGGAACCCACAATAGCAAAGTGGTACAAATGAAATCTTGACACCTGCCACATAAAAAGCAGAATAATGGCAGATCTGAAAGGATGTGGTTTATAAAAGAAAATATAAGCATCTACCCATGTAAAGTGTGTATATCCACTGATTTCTGCTTTTCCAATGACACCGATTTTCTTTGTGAGCAATAACACAGGGATTACACATGATTAGCTGCTGCAGTCATTGTGAGAAGAGAGGGAGCAGCCCTCCAGCACAGACTGTCTGTGAGCAGAATAGGAAAGTGTTTCCTTTTCCTCTGAAGTAGACAGAACTCAAACTAAAGCCATATTCAGTTCAAAGACTTCAAAAAGCACATATAGCTCAGGTTTGAGATGAATCTTAACATACAAGCTTCAGTAGAGAGACAAAGCTTTAGGTCTTCAGGAAGGCAGTACTTTAAAAAAATAATTAGGAATTAAATGCATAAATCCATGTAACTGCAACATTGAATTATGAATATCATTGCAGAACTGAGAAAAGCTAAAAGTTACATTTGCTGGCTAAGCAGCTCACCATGCTCTTACTTGTCCAACAATAAGCATTGCAATCTATTTGATGCCTGCATGCAAGGCATACAAAACCAGGTGAAGCAAGGTTACTAGGAAACCTTTTCCATTTCATTGTCTGGATGCTCTAATATAATTTGGCCCCTTAGCACTGCCAGATGGCATTTAGAACCCTAGTCATACCTGCAGGATACAATCACACAGGCACCGTGTCATGTTAATCCAGAGCTGCATCTTGCCAGATTAAAGCATAAACAAAAAACGACCAAAAAAAAAAAAAAAAAAAGTAGCTATGCCTTCAGAAAGCTGGCTGCAAAAAACAACACATGGAAGCGGTGCTACTGACCACAACAGCATTCATGGCTCTAGACATCAATAAGCTGCCATCTTTAATAGGTGATACTGTCCTTAACAGCTGAAGATCTTGAAATTTGAATGTGAAAAGTTTTTGGTTTTGTTCAGGTGCACAGCACTGACAGCAAACTGTAATGCCTTGCTACAGCAACACCAACATCAAAGGGTTTGGCCCAATGTTATTTGCTTGGGCCCAAATGATGATATAAACATTAAAATACAATGTCATAGATACAGAAAGAAAGGGAAAAGAAGTAAAGAATGTAAGAACTTCTACCTAAAGAGGAGCCAAATTAATTCAAAGAAAAATGATTCAAAGATAACCTTTTAGGAACAATACAGAGGTCAAAAGTAACTCAAATCTCAGAATCCTGGTGTAGAAATTCCATTCTTTTAAGTTGATTGGGCTGAAAGCAATGTATATGAAATCATACATTTTCCAGATGAGGGACACATTTTAAAACACTTTATAGGCTTGCATGTATATTGGGCTCTTGATAATGAAGAATTAGTTATTTTTAGTATTTTAACAGCAAACCTAGGATTTAGCTTTACTGTCCAATCTGACCTCTTATTCAGAAAAAATATCTCTGGTCAAATACCCATTCCAAGACAAGTGTCTGACTTTCATTTAGAATAAATTTATATGAAGGTTCATTCACGGATTAAAATTATTTGGAAGTAGAAAAAAGTAAAACAGTATTAAATAGAGCAACTAACACCAGAGAAAATTTTTTGACAGCCTAAGATTCAATACCCAATAGTACTCTATCAGCTCTTCCAGAAAGCACAGCACTTCTGCGTTGCTTTGATTAGATCTTCCTTGGACAGTGAGCACTCAGTTAGAGAGAGTTCTGATTTTTACCTCTTGCTCCTTGATTGCAACCTTTCATTCGAGAGAAAAACCACCATGGTCCAGACGGCATGTTACATTGGCACATTCCATTTCCTACAGTGCTTACAATTGTTTGGAAAGCAAGGCTTTATAGCTGCAGTTTAAATACATCAGGGTTAGCTACAAAGTTTCTTTTGTTTTAGAGCTCATCTGCCCCTCTTGAATGCCCTCCCCAACCTATATTGCCAAACCCAAAATCTCTCAGTTAAAAACAAAGTAAAGTCACTGCAGAATTTTCGTTTTGCAAGCCCAACAGCTATACATTCTATCCCTTTACTGCATCCTATGTCCCAGATTTGATTTGCTGCCTTCAGGACAGGTTGCAAGATGGATTTCTTAATAGTAAACACCTTGTGAAGGGATGGTTCACTGAGAAAAGTCATTAAATTTGTGTCTGAATGATGTGCTGGACATAAATTCTCGCAGCTTAGAAGCTCAAAATCAAAACATGTCAGCTAAACAGTTGAAATAACTGCAAAATTGTTACAACTTTCTCAGAACCATCTTAGTGAATGCTATTCTTTTTGTTCACTGTCAAAGTGATAAAAACTGCAGGCTGTCCTCTACCTGGCCTGTTGGGCCTACTCATAAAAAAGCATGTCTGCAAGTATTTCAGAGACACTTTGGCTGGGTGGAAGCAATTGTCCAGTTTCTTTTGGTGCACAGTAAGATAAATTACAGGTGTTTTAGTGCATGGGATCCCCTGTCTTGATTCTAACACAGAGGCAGTCAGGGGAGCACAATGATAACGCTGTGGTTCATTCCCATGCTGCCTTTCTCCACCTGCCTTGAGGCAGCCCTGGATGGTCCGACAACCTTGTACCAGCCAGGGACATTCCTGCTATTTACAGTGGCTCACAGATGTTACACAGCAGTGAGCCTGAACATCTCTAATCCTATTTGCATGTCTATTAAAATACAGTGTACTATGTGAATGGCATCATTCTGGAGCCTTATCATATTTATGAATTTTATGAGTACATTGTGACTAGGCCTGATGTGGTATACCTGTATTAATTTCCCACTGTATCTGCTACTTGCTTGAAAGTTATTTTAAAAAACCAAGATCAGAATAGTAGTAATGCATAAGCAAATTGAGGCAGCTCCTTCAGTGCCTTCCAAAGGAGTCTTTTCCTGTCAATTCTTATTCTTTATATGCATTTCTTTATTTTTCAAGTTTGATGATAAAAATGTTTCCAAAATGTACATTTAAATAAAAACTTGTACTGTACAAGCACCCACCACTACCAACTGAAGCACAGTTATGCTGAAAGACAACTGACTTCTGTATCTTACTGCAGTATTAAAGAAATATTGCATAGATTTACATATACACACACAAATCTAAGTGCATATATTCATAAATGTATATGTAAACTGATAACAGAATAAGATGATAAATGGGTATCACAAGACTGCTAATGTTTAATTGATATCCTTATTATAATTTTAATTAGTTATTTATAGTAATTACTGCATTTACAAAGCATTTTAAAAGCTATAAAATAATTTTCTGGAATGAATAAATTAATATTTATATTGTTGAAATTTTAATCTCTATTTCCATGTTTATCACATTTTTAAGCTAATAGTAGAGGCTAACACATTAGATCAAAAAGGCTATCAGCAAAAACTAAAAATGGAAAAAGACACTTGCTTTTTCACTGAACTCCAATCATACATAAATAGATTAGAGTATAGCAAGGAGATTGTTAACATATCTTTGTTAGAAAGAAATCTTCCAGATTAATGCTCACTGAAAATATAGATGAGTTTCAAATATAGTGTGAATCACAGCAAAATGAAAAATGATAGTTAAATTCATATAATAAAGGACAATTTGGACTTATCTATCAAGATCCAGAGAGGGAAAAAAGACCCCATGAGATCATAAAATTCTTCTAAATCAAAAGACTGAATTTAGTGAACAAAGATGAAAAAAGCATCTTTAGCTTAAAAATACCTAGTAAACTTTTATTTTGAATTTATGGATCCCACTCTTACTGTTCTTTCAAAAATTTAATTAGATCAGAAGCAAATCCTGTTAAAATAGCTGAACATGAATACATTCAATACCCCATTTCTTTTGCTCAAAGGTCATAAAAATACTATTCTAAGTACTAAGGGGCAAGAAATATGTTGAAAGCTTATTTCCTTTGTATTCTCTCATCTCTTAAGAAGAGAGTCAGGGAAACTATAAAAAGTACATGTATTTTAATTCAGTAGCCATTTAGATAGATTCCAATATGCAATCTTTATACATACATGCATATCTTCCTGACTAGAGAGAAGAGAAGGAAGAAAACATGAAAAATACAGAACTACTCAAAAAGTTCTTCAGAAATGCTCTCCTTTTGAGCTTTTATATGGTACACCGGCAGACAGTGCAATCAACAATATTAATGTGTTCACTTGCAGTAGGAGTGTAAAGTGGTTGATCATGTCTGCTGGAAGGGCCGAAAACACTAAACACTGCATGTTTCCCCTGCTGCATTCCATGACAGTGCTTACTGACACTTGTGAAAGCAAAATGTAAAACATTTTGGACTTCTCCCATGATATACAGATCAAACGTACTTGGAGCAGAGAGAAGCTTTCACCTCACCTTGAAAGTGATAATCAAGCATTTTTTGTTTTCAGCTGGTGTAATACCAACTGCAGAAAATAACTCCCGCTGATCAAATTTTACTCTCAGTAGCAGATGTGTGACTTAAAGGTCTTTGCATTTTGACTTCAGCTGTTCTCAGACAACAGGCTCTTATCTTCCAGTGCAACTGCACAGATTTAGCTAATGGCAAAGTTTTCTCAAAGCAGTACCAAAAATTTTACAGTCCTTGACTTTTATTTACTGTACATTGACTGTATGATATGCCTAAGCCAAAACATTAAAGCTGGTTGCATTTGTAATTGTACAACCATAAATAATTACAGAATTTGTAAAGTAACAAAGATTCAGACAGTTGTAAACATAGGTAATACTGGTGCCTCTGCCTTCTATTATCACGACAAATTCTCTTACAAGCACTAGACCATCACAACTGTACTGTGAGCTAACCTGCAGATGATTTTTTCATTCTCATCCATGTTGACCTCTTTCAAATTCAACTTTACATTATTTGGTATTTGGTTTCATGACTTTGTCTCCCAGCCTTCAGAACACTGGGAAGAAAATGTGGTAAGAATGATGTAAGAATCACTTATTGACAGAATTTGCTATGTGAGTCCCAAGCCACAGAAATGTTTCCTTTTAAGGAAAGGAAATTGAATTAAGGCTTTTGAGACTACATGCTCAATAACTGAACCACAAGAGGAATAAGAATCCTTCATTAGAAAAACCTGGAAGACAATAACATCATCCATCTCAAGATGATTCTCTCTTGCTATCTAGAGACATGCTAAATGAGAACACATAACATACTACATTTTCCTATTAATTATAAAAAGCCGTGCTTCACTTGACTTTCATGAGAAACTTCTATATGTGCTTCCAATTTGGGGTCATCTCCCTTCATACACAAAAGCTGCATATTTATGCAGGAAAAATTTCATCAAACCTGTTGATATGCTAGCAGATGTCACTTTAATTGTGGCTAAATGTCAGGAGAATACAGTATAGCCATCAAACCATATCCTGTACTCTAGTGGATGAATTACAAGGTTCTTTTCAGTAGATTCAAATATGCTGTCTATTGATGATAACTGAAATATTTCCTTCCCTCCTCCTCTCCCTTCCAGCTCATGCATCCCATGGTTACAGGTTTCAAAGTCAGTAATACCCAAAGTCCTCTGCATTTTCATTTCTCAGAAGACTACAACTATAATGTGGTTGTAGNGTGGTTGTAGTCTTCTGACTTCTTTGCATCATGGCTGAGAAAATCCATTCCTTGAAAAAAAAAACCTGCAAAGATACTGGAGAATCATAGACATTCATTATAAATTCCTAACCGGTTCACATCGATTCTGGCCTGGTACATGGACTTCAGTGCAAAAATAATTACTCCATATAATTTTGTGTCGTGACAAGCACGA
>VYZT01044203.1:0-16349 GCA_013400735.1 Pomatostomus ruficeps | reverse complement strand
TTTTTGGCAATTTCTTTAAACTTTAAACTAAATTTACAGCACTGCAAAAAAAGCAAAGTGACATGTTCCCCAAAGTTCTACTCATGTGAACAAGATCACTGACTAAAAGTGATCCCAGGAGCAAACTGAGCAGGATTTGCTGCAAATATAACCCAGAGTCACACTTGGGGCTCATATTTGTTCTTTCCCTTGCTCCTGGTAGTGCACATTAAATATATGCAAAGCAGTATCATGTAGAAACCAGTTGTCTTTGGCATTCTTTATCCAAGGAAGGAGCAAGAAGACAGTTACCAAAATAACATGCACTGCAAATGGAGGGACAAGATGGGGGGAGACGGGAAATAACTTTTGAGGGAAAACATGAGGGGCTGAGCCGGAGAAAGAACCAGGCTACTGGAATAAAGGGATTTTTGCAGCCAGCCTCTCCTTTCAGGCAAGGCGGGTGCACACGCTGCGACCCCTCTGTGAAACGGGACGGCAGCGACTCGCTGACGCTGCTCCCAGTGCTGTGGCTGCAGCCTGTGCCCACGGGTTGATCTGCATTCAGACTCCTGAGCTGGAAAGCAGAGAGCCTTGTAGCTACAGCAGCTGGGAGCTGCTCATCCCAAAGCTCACCCAGACCACGCTGACCTCCAGGCTGCTTGTTGTCGGGTACTCAAGGGAACCGATCTGAAGCTGCGCTCGCACATGGGAGGAAACCCCGATTTCCTTGGAAGTGCCTTGCACCAGGTTGCTCAGTGGCTGTGTGTGACTGCTCTTCCCTTTGTTTAGTCCATCCTCACTACACTCTTTCCTGATAATCCTCTCTGCCTGCTGGCACAGCCCTACCTGGCACATGGGGCTGGTTCTGTAATTTTAGCTTTGTGAGTCATTCCAGCACCATGACACGTACACACGACCAAAACTATAAAATCTGCAACTTTGAAAGGCACAGTTTTGGGATGCACTAAGACACGATATGGGAGAAAAGGAAAGGGAGCGAATAGAAGGTAACAGTAAATCAGAAAGAGTTTATTTCGCATTTCTTGGGGTCCAAAATCTCCCTCGGGCACAAGCTGTGTGTGACATTTAATAGAAATGGAGCTAAGTAGCCCTTTGGTAAAATGAAACATCTACTTAAGGACTGTTCATAAGCAAAATCAAAACTTAGAAGGAAGAAAAAAAGGCTGCAGTTTAAAATCTTCAATGCTTTAGAGACTAATAAATGGCTGTCCATTTTGAATAGGTTCCAGTACTGACGTGTTGTCTCATCAGTAAATAAAGATGTTAACAGTTTACTTTTCTTGACAATTAACAAATTGTTTTTAACTATCAAGACCAAATGTTGGCATTCTCCATAAATCTCTGCATCAAACAGGTGCCCACAAGATACACTTGCCAGACTTAAGTATATATGAAAGCCAAATATAAATACAGTTATCATGGTGCTTTCAGTACTTAGAGCCAAATTTGACACTGATGTAATATCCTTGAATTAAGTTACGTGTCCTCAATGATGAAACGGGCTCTTCCTTTATAAACATATCCGTAATTCAAATACAACACTGCTTTTCTTTTCAAATATCATGGAAGTAAATACTTTTCATCATTCAAATATGTTAACCAAAGTGGCTTGTAGTTCTAGGTGAAAGCATATTATCTTTGTTATGAAGAGAAAGGCAAAGAGACCCTTCGCTTATATGAAAGGAAATGCCCTTCATATGCTCAAAATCTTCAGTTGTACTTAATAATAAATTCTGAAAGATATTTTCTTGGTCTGGAAGTCAAGTTTCTGAAGGGGGGCTTTCTCTGGGACTAAAATTTAACTTAAAATGAAAAAATACTTTGCAGCTGGAAAAAAAGAATACATTTTAAAACAGTTGATAGTGTTCTCAACGATGAATATCTAAGGAAAATTAGGAATGAAATGGACTTACTACACCTTTCATAGAATCATAGACTCACTAAGGTTGGAAAAGAGCTTTCAGTCAAGCCCAGCTTTTGTATGAATCCTACAGCAGTTTCTCCATTTAGTTCTGGGGTATCCAGCTGTCCTTGCAGGGCATGGCACAGCTCCTTCAAACAACAGCAGGTCACTCCAGTTTGGTTGGGCACAGTAAATCCGTAATGCGGGCTTCCCATGCCAGCTCCTTCATCAGATCTGAAGGATCCAGGAGGGATGGCGGAGTGTGGATTAGGGAGACTGAACAACACATTAGACCAGGAGGGTGATTTATCCAGTCCCCAGCTCACAATTCCCTGCCATTCCAACATCTCATGAGATCCAGGCAAAGAGCAGGCTGCAGGTCAATGCGTCAAACACGCCTGGCACTCTCTTTCTCCCCTTTTCCATCATCCAGAAATAGATCTGCTCATTCACCATGCGGCAAAGACGAGACTCAGAGGTTCAGGAAAAATGAGGTAGGCTGACAGCACCCAAGTATTTCTTGCGGCCATCAAGTCCAGGGGGTTGATTCTGCCCCTGTACTCCACTCCGGTGAGATCCCACCTGTAGGGCTGCATCCAGCTCTGGGATCCTCAGTGCAGGAAAGATGTGCTGGGGCAGGTCCAGAAGAGGGCCACCAAGCTAATCAGGGGGATGGAGCACCTCTGCTGTAAAGACAGGCTGAGAGAACTGGGGCTGTTAAGCCTGGAGAAGAGAAACTCTGGGGAGACCTTAGGGCAGCTTTCCAGTGCCTAAAGGGGGCTTACAAGGAAGATGGGGACAGATTCCTTAGCAGGCCCTCTTCCAATAGGACAATTGATAATGGTTTTAAATTATAAGAGGGTAGATTTAGACTGGATGTGAGAAAGAGGGTGGTGAGGCACTGGAATGGGATGCCCAGAAAAGTGGTGGATGCCCCATCCCTGGAAATATTCAAGGTCAGGTGGGACAGGGCTCTGAGCAGCCTGATCTAGTTGAAGATGTCCCTGCTTGCTGAAGTGCGGGGTTGAACTAGGTGTCCTGTAAAGGCCCTTTCCAACCCAAACTATTCTGAGATTCTATGATCTGATGGTAATTATTCATAGCCTATTGTCAGAGAAAACATAGAAAACTTGGTGCTGGGGACACTTCAGAAAGATTGTCTTTGCAGGTCACATATGTTGGGGACATCTCATCCTCCATGTAAGGAAAAAAATTACATTCACTGTATCATGTATTACTTAAAGAGATCAAGGATTTTTTTCTTTCACAGGTTTATTTTGCTTACTCCTGTGTCTGTCTCCCTGCAGCACCCAGGTTTTCTTTCCCCTTGCTGGTCTCTTAACCCTTTCCGGAAGCTACAAGCTGTTCCATTCCCCCCACAGCTATCACTTAGTCAGCTTAAGTGATTCTATAATAGAATATATTAAAATTCTTATCTTTGAGCTGCCCTGATGTATCATCATACAACGGGATCTGTCACTGTGTTTGAACATCCTTATTTAATATGTTAGGATGTTATCTGCAATGTGCCATATCGCTGTCCCTGGCTGTACCCTAATACATGAGGAAAAGCAGTGGGAAGAAAGCACCCAGGCTGAGCAGGAGTGGAGGAGCAAATCCTGAAAAAGCCCTGGGAATCTGACAGTGTTCACAATAGACAGCATAAAATATTTTTTCAGTAGAGTAACATTTGGACTCTACCAGTTCCTCTTTCTCTTCACTGTGGGAGGATTGAGACTATTCAACAGTAGTAGTATTTTTAAAAGTACTGTTTAAAGTAGTATTTTTAAAATTGTGTAATAGTCCTCAAAGTAGTGTATGAGTGAGACATGCAGCAGTACTCAGTGAAGCACTCAGAATCAGAACAGAAACTGTATATCCAGCAAAATTTCTCATGCAATCAGACGTTATTTGGCTATATTCCTGCTAGTCCTTATTCTCTCTTTGATGAAGAGTAAAATCTAAAGTGATGAGTGTCAGCTATAGTGCTCTCACCCAGATGTGTATAAAATGTAAACATGAAATTAATATCTCTTAAGATGTTGGACCTTTTAAAACAGTACCTCAAATTAAATTGGGATAAAAACATCTGCCCAGGAGGAAATGTGTTACTTGTACTGAGAGAGTGAAGGAAAGAAAGAAAAAGGTAATACTTTCACTAAATATAGTGATTAATAAAGCATTACTGATCTGTTCTCTAGGTCAACCCTCTCAAATCGGTGCTCCAATATTTGTTAGGACAGTGGAACACATGAACACCCTGTGGTTGAGATTTCCAGGAAAATTCTTTTGGGTTTTGTTTGGAGGTTTGATACATTCAGGTAATAGCAGACATAAAATAAAGCATGTTCTGATAACTCAATTGACACTTAAATTAATCCAATACAGACATATTTATAACTTAAATTAATGAAATATTAATTGCCACAACTGATGCCTTTTTGTGTGAGTGTGAAGGGCAAACAAGAGCTTTGGTTCCATGGATTTAAGTACCTGGCAGGATCTTGGAAACTCTGAGAGATGAGCCAAATAGCAAGAGCAAATGCAAACACTGGCTTTGACATGGCATCTCTCTGGTAAATATGGATGTTTGTGTGCTCCTTCATCTTGTCATGGGAAAATAACTAGTTTGGAGTTCAGAAGTAGCGATGTGCATTGGCATGAACTTCAATGCTTTTCAAGAAGCAGGGATAGAGACAAGAAAGCACTCCCCTCCATCAGGGAAGTAAGGAGGTCATTTTTCTGTGAAGACAATTCCTTCTGTGGTGACTTCCACCTGGAAAGCAGCGCTCCCCTCACCTGACACGATGCTCCTCCATAATCCCCAGGACTCTTTCATAAGAATTCAGCAGCATTGGAACTCATCCTCCTCTGTGTCATTTTTCACCACTGAATCTATTTGGAACCAGAGGGTCCAAGATACTTATTGCCTCTTTTGGGAAGGATGTTTAGACTGCATCTTGTCTAATGATCCTCACCACGCTTTCTCTGGGATTGGAAAAGACTGGCCTGTACCTCTGGATCAGACCTTATTCACCAGCTTTGTAGTTTTTCTCATATTAAGTCTGAGCCCACGTCTTTCATCTTAGCCAGGTAAGGGAAGAATTATCAAGAAGATTGCTTTAGACTCCAATTTAGAGAACTCTGAGTTCATACATTTCCTCCTCCCAAAATCTCTCAAGGTCCATTGACGACACCATTTTTTCTGTGCTCTGGTACTTGATATGCAAAGTATGACTTTCAATTCATGAACATGAGGATAAATAACCGGATTACCAGGACTTCACGGTCATATTGGTCATGATCATAGTCACTAGATCAGAGTTAATTTCTAAGCTAACACTTAAATTGTACCTTGGCTCATCACATGTGGCAACTTTGGCAAAAACCTTGTTTACATGTTCATAAACTGTCAATGCCAGGAAATGACTGTGGTGCGGGGATATCTATGGCATAGGACTCTATCTAATTTGCTATTTATAAGCAAGCTGTTTTCCCATGCAGCTTCAAGCCACAGCTCATAGAGACTGAATTACCGGACAGAGATTATGCAAAGAAAATAATTTTATTAAAAAAAAAAAGAAAAAGAAAAAAAAAAAAAAAGAAAAAAAAGAAAAGACTCTGGGTTCCTTCCCATTCTGGACAACTTCGGAGGTTCTTCTGATGAGGCCTTGTCTTCTTCATTTCCAGAACTAGTCTCACATGCTCTAATGGCTCATTATGAAACCATCAGCACTCCTACATAGAATTTTAATAGCAGCCAACAAGCCAGGTCAAAGGGAGTACCCTACAATGCTGCTGCAACTTTTCTAGAATGAGCAGGAAGCATCTGTAACACTTGGCTACTGCCTCTTCTGTCATCCTCGCTTCTCTGACACACAGAGGTTTGTGCAAAAGGGGGCAGGAAGAATAGGTTTAAAACTACAGCTCCATCCATATTCATCCAGAAGGCACATGTTTCTCCATACTGGATTTTTTGTGCTTTATTTTATTTTGCCAGCAGTCTGTTAGATGTAGTTCTGATTATAACCTGAGTGCCAGGCTCCCCAAACTGAACCCTTGCACCGATTAGAAGCGAAGGCAGTGTGTTTATGAAAGCCAGCAAATCTGTGAGTCAAAAGAAGACACCTTACCAAAGGGTCAGAATTTGATATAAAGAAGAAAACATCCAAAAGCATGGAAGAAATGCTACTCCTCAGGTAAAGAGATTCTGTTGCTAATACAAATCAGAGATTAATAATTCATTTCTTTACAGACTTTCTACTCTTGACTCTAAGGAGGTAAAAAAATTTGAGAGCCCCACAAAGGCAGGGGAAAATATTATAAATTTCCCACCTTCTGTACATTTTAAACCAATTGACCTCAGTAGGGTGGAAAGGCCTCCAGGCTCATGGCTGAAAACAACTTTGAATGCTCAGTACAAAATTTAATATCTATTAGCTGGGAGAGAAAGAAAAAAGAAAGGAACTACCAAATTGATGCCTTGCTTCATATATCTCAATTTATAACAGCATCTTTGATCAAGGGATGGAGGAGAGGAAAGTTAACTCAGCTAAATTTTAAACTTTCTAACAGGGTTGCAATTTAATATATTTTCCTGCTCTATTACTTGTCCAGCGTAAGCTGTTGTATATGATAAAATATTTTACCCCGATTTTTTAACGTGCTGTTCCTCTCCTAGATTTCAACAGACAAGGAGGCAGTGAAGGGGTGCATTTCCTGCAGGAGGTTCCCTTTATATGGTGTCTGGTTATGGCTTCAGCCCTAAAATAGGGCAGATGATTATACAGCCACTGTACTCATTGACATTTTTGTATCCCTTGCACAAAGCAGAATATCCAAGAGCTAAAGCAGTGGTTAAGAAGTTGGTTTTTTCCTTGGCATGTTATTCAGGTAGGGTTTTGGGGATAGCTGTTGAAGTAGGAGTGATACAGCTGAAATATTCGCATTCGTTTTCTTATGCTAGCTGGTAACGTTGCTACTGAATTTCTTGTATCAAAGACTTCATTTTTCTTTTACTGAAGTAGTTAAAAACCTAAACACCTGCCCTGAAGTCTAGAGTTATATTCCAACCAATAATATTTTGAATTTTTGTACAGTGAGCTTTTGCATAGCTCTGTGTGTTGAACAATCGCTTGCCTGTATTTTCACTCCTTATGAAAAAATCTAAGTCTTTATTCCATGTCTTTCACTGTGTGGCACTACTCACTTTCATATTTTAGCATTTGGAAAGCCTTTATTTATCTTCATAAACTTGGCTAAATTTCATTAGAAGTAAATAGTATTAGATTGATGGATCACAGAGAAATCAAGCAATAATCTCAAGTCATACCTAACTCCACTCCTTAAAAAGCAATATTATCAGCAATTAGGTAGTTCCTTATAGTCCTCCTGTAGCCAAACAGACCTAGAAAATCACAAAATACTCCCCACAAATAACACCTTCACACTGTCAGTTGATAGCTATGGATCATCTCATCACAGTGCTCAGTTGAAAGAGCTATAGGTGAAGCGCCTGTCTTATCTTTAAAGATCAAACCTTATATTTTTTTTTTTTTATAACACCAGCATTTACTTTAGATTCCATCTATAAACTTCAGCAAAGGCTAATATTTACACATTTTTTTGTTGTTTTTATTTTGCTTTTCTGAAATCACTACCAGCACCGAAGAGAAGAAAATGCCACCATAATAAAAAAAAAGTAATAAATCTATCGAAAACACATGAAGGTAATTTCTCAGAAGATCCTCCCCATACATATAACCATAAATTCACCCACAGAAAAAGTATTATCTCACAGTTTTATCAGAACCAAAAGACACCGCCAGTTTTCAAACTGCAGTAGTTTCCTGCTACAGATATTGGTAATTCAGATTTGTTCTAGAAAGAAAATTAAGCAAAAATTAAATGTAAAAAATAAAATAAATGCAGTCTAGGAGGAAAATTTACAAAATAGCAGCCTATGCTATTCACAGTCCAAAGAAAGCCCATTGGTTCAGCACAGAGATGACAGTGAAGCAAAATACACAGTTCCCTCTCCTGTTTCTTTATGAGATGTAATTTTTGTAGGCAACATTGTAATTGGTTTGTCCATTAGCTTGATAGTAGCATCAACTTATTTTCATTTAATACCTGTAATAGTTGTATCTTGCTGCACAAATGTGCTGCTATGCAGTGGTTTACTTAAAAAAAGGGCAAAAAAGCAAAAAAGCCAGTTCCAATGTGACTATTCACATTTAAAACAGTATTTTCTTACTTAGAGCTGAACAAATCTGCTCTTGAAGGAGGAACAAATCATAATCCATGGAGGTGGTTTCAGGAGTGAAGCTTTCAAGAAGAGGTCAGATGAGCACAGGCCTATGGATATTTACATTTACAGACTTGGGCTGATTGATGGCTTGAACTACCCTTGAAACCAGGAAAAAAGGCAGAGGTTTCTGCAGTCTCATCATCTGGAGCTGCTTCAAGCAAATTTTGAGGGAGGAACTCCTAGCCCTGAGCTCCACAACTTCCTCTCTAATTGCTGTGCACTGTCTGTGATTTCTGCTCCTCCTGGAGGCTCCCACCACTCCTAAGTTCCTTACAAAACCACCCTGATGCCTGGAAGAGTTTTAGGTGAGAAATGCTGCATGGAAGAGCCATTTGTTTTAACCCAGAGGACCTACATTTCAGTCTTTATGCAAGATTCTTTTCAGGCAAAGGTACGGCTGACTTTGCTAAAAAAAATAGGATGTAAGAGGATGCCAGTTTATCACAATTCTTCTGAAAGGAAGATTTAGGTTAGAAGATGAAGGTTAGAAGCAGACTCAAATAAGATGTTGTTCATTATAAATCTCAAGCCTTTAGATGCTACTGAATGATAGAAAAACACGCTGATAGATTACATAGTAGAATAATGCTACCTCTACATTCTGGGGGAAAAGTTTGGGATTAGCTTCCTTCTTATTTTACATATTTTGGGGGGTTGTTGTATACATCAAGGCCATATCCCAGTTATTGAATTCACATCCAAAAAAAAAAAAAAAATTTCTGCTTTAACAGCTGCATCTGCTGGCGAGGACAAAAGATGTTCTGTCGCTGCATTTTGTAAACAACAGAAGGAGCAAACCGGGGAGGGTGCTACAGCTGAGGGACACAACCTAACAGCTGTACCGAAGATCAACCACCTGACACTGCACAAAGCCTCTGCCAGCACACTTGTCCTAGAAGAACTCACCTAAGGAGAGAGATGAGTCTGATCTTGCTATTAATTAGGTGCCTTTTTATAGCTTGCATTTTAATTTCAATATATTTTAACGAGATGGTGGTAAAAGACCAAGCCCCCAAAACAAATAAACAACCCCAAATGGATTTTAAAGGTCACTGCCCTTCCTCCCCTCTTCTTTTCATTTTGATACTTGGGCTTTCTTCTTTATTTATTGTTGCAGAAGAATACTACAGCTTCCACAGCTTGATAGGCCTCAGTCACACTTGAGGATGAGCCACTGAGGTGTCCATGTCATCACCCGTGTTTTAAGAGGTCTTTTCCTTAAACAACACTTTAACATGTAGCTCCAAGTTATTGGAGATTAATGAGTTGCAAGAGGGCAGAAATGCAGACAAATGTGCAAAATGTGGACGACAGAGCTGGAAAAAGCAGGTGTGTACTGAAGGAAGCACCCAGACAAGGAGGTTACTGAGGAAAGATGTCTGCAGGTGGGAGCTAAAACAGCTAAATGGATTAAAGGAGCAAATGAGGAAGAAACTAGAAAAGGCTTCATAAGAGATTTATTCTACAGGCAAAAACTGGAGAGATAAAAACTCCTCTGGACCATGAAGAAGACTAGGAAAATGAAAGGTAAGACTACGACAAAGAGGGAAGCTGAGGAAATTGCAGGCTATGAAAACATCAGAGGCTGAGCAGGAATTCTGAGACAACAGTGAAATAGAATGATGAGGAATAAGGGCTGTTGGACAGGAAACGAATAAAACAGAGCTTCAAAATAAAACAAGGCTTCAAAAATTAAGGATGAAATTATGCTATAGAAGAAAAAATGCAGGATGTGGACTGAAGAGGTTACACAGTGCATACACTCATGTCACAATAGGTGATAGCTGAAGGAGACGATTATCTCAGGGGCTTGATGGATGATCTTTTCATGTTATGTTTTAGTCAAATCTCCTGGCTCACCCTGGGGAATAGGCTAAGCCAAATGTGACCCTTGTTTGTGTCCTAGAGGCCAGCCCAGACAGCAGAAGGGTGATTCAGTGGACAGACCCACCTTAAGAAAGATGCTCATAGATTACATTAAACTAGAGAGGGCTTGACAGGATTGCCTTAGCCTTTTCCTAGAGAGAAATCAGGTTTACTTTGGATTCGATCTCAGAGTTGGGTGCAAACATGCCCTTTCAGACAACCTTTCAAAGCAAGGCCACTCCCTTGCCCTGGATCAGCCTCTGGGCAGACGGTATCGTTTTCACCTTATCTAGGAAAAACTTTCCAGTTGGAGGCTGTCAGTAGGGACTCCTGATGAATCCTGCAGAGGATGATGCAACTCAGGTCAGAGACTGAGCTAAAGGGGTGCCAGAAAAAGGAAGTAACCATGAAAAAAAAAAAAAACAACAACAAAACAACAAAAAAAGCATTAATTGCACATTTTGGTTCAGTTGTCCTGGGAACAGGCAGCAGCTTTTCACAGTCGTCATCACCATGTAACACAACCACCATCTCTTTAATCACAGTTCTATAGGAAGTGCCAGTAGATTAAGACAGTACAAATCTACTGCCAAATATTCCACACAAGTAAAAATGTGGTGCCCGGTGTTCCTTTAAAGCCAGAGAGCAAATTTTAAAGGTGCCTGTATTGCCACCAGTGATGAGCAACCACAGTGAGTGTCTAATTCCCATGGACCTAAGCAGCAGTCAATCTCCAGTTTTGTTTCCGTTTAATTCAAAATTATGAAATTGATATTGAAAGAGAGAAAGAATTATAGCCAGCTTGTCATTGAAACTCATAGAAGGAATTTTATATTACTTGGCACATTTACAGGAATCACAGAATAAGAATTATAAATAAATGGGTTTTTTTAAAAACGGTTTTGAAAATGGATATTGAAAAGGAGGTGATTTAGGTGATAACCAAAATATACACTCCAAAATTTCTGAACTTGGGAAGAGCAGATATAATTTTGAGATGAGGAATCCATCTGCGGCTTTGATTATATTAGGCCTTTTTCATTTTTTTGGAAATCTTTTAAGAGCAGTGTTTCTGACGAAAAACACTTACATCACTGTTTAGAGTCTCAGGCTCTTTTCGTGAAAAAGCATGGAACCATGCTGTAAGTTTGTGTTTCCAAGTAATCACCTAGTTATAAAGACCGCATTGAAAAGAAACTAATGAAATTCCAAGGTATTCTAGGATGGCTGTTTTATTCTGATCACTGGTAGATTGTACTATTGACCAAGTGTCAGCCACAGAGCAAGGCAGTGATTGAATAAAAGTGGATACATAATCGGAGCAGAGAACTTTGCCAGGACTGGCTCTGCTCTTTTTCCTGTAATACCAGAGGAAACCTCCTCTCATTTCCCCTTTCCTTCTCATTGCCATCCACACCCTCATTCTCCTGTAGAGTGCAAATGCATTTCCATTCACCCCCTCCTGTTTTTCCACTGCTGCCCCCAGATAAAATAATGCAAGACGCCTTAGCTGGAGACACTGATGAAATATTTGCAGATCAGATATTAATCTGTTATCTGTTCTGGAGGTGTGAGATGTGATGAGGATGACAGAGGATCCTGCTCTGCAGGCCTTAAGTAATTTGAGCCAAAGATATTTAGATCTGTCTTTGGACACTGCAAACCAGTTATTATGGAAGGGGGAGAGCCCTTGGGAAACCTACCTTGAACCACATTTCAAATGCCAGGGGACTTGCATGAAAATTGGGTAATGAATGAAATTCTGATTGCAGAAAAATCGCTTAGGGACGTGCCTGCTGTTGCATGCCACTGCTCTCTATGTAAACCCCAAATGCTTAATGATGTAAACTTTTGTACTGCAGATTTTGTAATGCATTCTCTCCTTCAAACTGCTTTTTCCTCTTGGGCAAGGGGGGTGTCGGTTGGAATACTAGTTTTGTCCGCTGGAAAAAGATAAATAATTCAGCAGCTGCTGTGATAGTTTAATAGCACACAAGACCAGGTGTGAGGGAAGTAAACTTTCTCACTGGGATGTCAGAGTTATCCTCACAGAGAAGCAACAGCATGTCTGGAGCTAAGCTGGTGCCAGGTCTTAGGTAATATATTAACTTCCCAAGAAGAGATGTCACTGTCATTCCACCTTGAATTTATTATGCAGTTCTTTGTCAGGATTTAGTTCCAGTGGAAGGAATTTCTTTCTTATCAAAGCCAGAAAGACTGGACTCTACACTCCTTCAGCCCATGTTTGGGTTTGTCATACTGTGGTGAACCACAAAGCTTCAACCAGAGCCTCGTGATCCCTCTGGGGCATTGCCTTTGTGCAGGGGTTTTTACAGTGTAGATATTAAGGGTTCTTTCATCACTCCCATCCCAAATGTCTGGGTTCCTGCAGCTCAATATCAGCCACCTCAGCACTGGCCCTGCAGAGCTTTCCATCCACGTAGGGCTGAGCCACCTCTGGCAGGCTGTGTGACACCTCCTCACCTTTCCAGCTACAGATTTTTGAAAGACAAAAACATGCTCCCATTTTGCTCTCTTATTCTATTGTATATTATCAGAGGTATGGAGATGGAGAAGTGCGGGGTGGGGGGGGGGGGGAAGGCGAAATTGGAAATTTGAGCAACCCAGAGGAAATACATGAAGAATTAAAAAAGAAGTAAAAGGGGACAGTTTCCCACACTGGCAAATGGCACAGAACCTAGATGGCGCAGCACCACAACTTTTACTAATCACTATTTGGTATTTAATTAATCTGTTTCCTAAATGAAACATTGACAGCTGAAGGTTTGATTAAGAAGAATTCCATGCTCCTTGCTGCATTTTTCTGTATGAAGGAAAAGACATTTTATGAGATGAAACTTACCCTCATTTTTTAGGCAGTTCTAGCTTTCATATTCAAATGCATAATGGAGACTTATTTTCCAAATAAAACAATATTTTCTTCCAAGCCCATTTCACTGACCAGGCACAGAAAAAGTTGTGGTTTTGTTTGTTTTGTTTTGTTTCGATGAATAAATATACGATCTCTCTTTTACAGACTGAAAAACTGTGTATTAAATTGAAGCCATCTGCCTCAGACAATGACAGGAATGTTGTCCAGAGAGCAATACCTGTTGCCCAAATCTGTTGCTAAATTGCTAGTCCACAGCAATTTACTCTGTATGCCAACAATTTTATTTTCCAGTATATCTTTTTATCCAGCACCCAGAGTAAAAGACTTGTGATCATTCCAGTGGCATACTAACCCTGAAGTGGCAAGAAATACCTGCATCAAAAGCAAAATGTTTGATTTCTTTAATTCAGGGGATAAAAATACAACTAATGTGATTAAAACCCACCGAGATGCAGGAAAGGCTGTTCAATCAGGGTAATTCCAGTTCCTATGTCCTATATTTCCCATCATTGCTTGAGACACAGGCATGGAAACAGCAGATTTCTTTATGCTGTCACTAATAGATGAACTAAGGTGAATCATAAGAAAAAAACAGGTATGCACTTATCTGAACTTCTAAAAAGATCAGATTCCCTGCACTATCACTTGTCGTGTGCTCACTTTGGAGGCTATATGAGCAAGTGAATTCCCATGGCAAGAATGTCACCAAAAGCAAGCTTTACATCTGAATTGAGACAGTTAAGAGAAGTATCCGGAGTATTGAGTGCCAGTACTTAGAACTGACAGATAACTGTAATCTAACATTAGCACAACTACAATCAGTGAACCAGAATTTTTATTCTACATTATTTTTCTCCATTTGATTACATGACAAGCATTCATTTTCATGTCTGTGCCAGATCTGCACAGAATTAACCCCATATTTCAGAGTAATGTTGGTTTATTTGGTTTTTGTTATTGCATATGTTATCCCTTAAGTATTATTATTGTATGTTATGGGTACAGCCCCTTAAGTACTTCTAAATAGAACATATCAGCTTACCCTCCTGAGAAGCCAAATATGTCTGGGAATGTGCGGAAGAAAACAATGGATGCTGAGACTTGCAAATGTGGCAAAGATTGCAATGTTGCTACCGTTGGTGTCTGCTAACGTGAATGGATATAGGGACTTTTGCTCTAAATAGCAGTAATTCTACATCCAGCCGAAATAAAATTTACCATGCATTTGGTTTTGGTTATATGCATGGACTGTGGCCAGGAACACCCACAGATATAATTTATTTCTTCCACTGGTGCTGAGGAGTATCGTAGAATTGGAGAATCACAGAATGGTTTGGGTTGCAAGAGACCTTAAAGATCATCTCATTCCAAACCCCTGCCATGGGCAGGGACACCTCCCACTGGACCAGGTTGCTCAGAGCCCCATGCAACCTGGCATTGACACTCCCAGGGTAGGGGCAGCTACAACTTCTCTGGGCAACCTGTGCCAGTGCCTCACCAGCCTCACAGTAATTAATTTCTTCCCAATATCCAATCTAAACCTGCCTTCTTTCAGTTTGAAGCCATCTCCCCTTGTCTTGCCACTAAATGACCTCGTAAATAGTCTCTCTCCATCTTTTTTGTAGGCTCCGTTCAGGTACTGGAAGGTTGCAATTAGGTCATCCCAAAGACAATATCTATAGGTATATGAAAACAGTAAACATAAACCTAATTTCTGATTTGTTATTACAGTGTAACAACCCTTATTTAACCCTCAGGAATGTCATCCACTGTGAGCCCCTATCAGAAATTAATTGTGTGACCTCACTGGAGATATGAATGGCTCCACTAATTTATTTTTTATTTCAAGATAAGGCAACAGGTAAACTAACATTTCAATATATATGTTGTATATATGCACTTGTACACTATCCCAGAAAACAAGAAACAAGAAAGAACATTGAGAAATACATTAGGTCCAGAAAAAGTTGAATGACAAAACTGAGGTATTTTTTTAATAGCAAGTTTCAGAGGCATTGCACTAAAAGTAGGGGGTTTTTGAGGAGGGAAAAAAAAAAAACCAGGCAGGCAAGAAAATGTGTATCTCAGAAGCAAGCCTTTAATTAGGTACATAGGGGAAGAGGTTGAATATCAATTTAAGTTTTAATGTGTCTCTCTACCAAAGAGTAACCAACCTCTTTGTATGGGTGTTCAAGGGCAAACATCTAATTTCTGCTGGTGTCAAGGACAGGCAAAAATCTCAACATCTCTCTACAATAAGTGTTTTCTCCACAGTCAGGAGTATCACGAGGTCCAAGGGAGTGACTCCGTGTGTCACAGGCTCTCTAATGGGTTGATGCCAACAACCTATTCCACACTATCAGCGCCGGCTTCACAACCTCAAGCAGGTCTCTTCACGTTTCCCTGCCTCAGTTTCCCCACCTCTAAGTAGTGGCAATATTTATTGCAATGGAGCAACAGCATCAGGCTGCTGTCACATTGATAAGTGGCTCAGAGATCCCTGAATAGATGCTGACTTGGCACAAAAGTGTGTATTTACAAATGAAGATGTATTCCATTGTTATGAATATTGTGTATTACAAGCTGCTTGCATTATCAATTTAACGTACACGGAGATTCAATCAAAGCTGTTTAAGACCTTGAAAAAGACGCTGCTCTGTGTACATTCTGATAGGCCAAGTGTTGATTCAGCCTACACGCACGCACAAATAATATCTCAAGTCATTAGGGTCTAGCTTTTTTAAAAAGCAGTTTTCAAACTTTGAAAAATCCTTTCTATGTGTGATCTGTGAGTTGCCTTCTACATTCGGAGCTGATAAAATGCAGGAATGTTCACATTCATGAGACAATAGCTCTGACTGAATGCTGTAAAATGAAATAGTCTCTTTCAGTTTTTCCTTTCAAAAGGAAAATTGCATAAATAATACATTTGGGCCTTGCAATACAAAACAAGCACAATAGCTACTTTACAGCTTTCATCAAAATGAAGGCCATCTTTTTCATTTATATTATGAAACTGGTAATACAATATCATCATCTCCGATTGGCTGAAATCACCTAGACGGTGAGCTCTCCTTTCCAGATAATGCCACTCACTCCCTATGTCAATGGAATGTGTAATGGTGGGACATATAAGACAAATTTTTTGTCATTGGTTAGCAATGAAGCTTAAAAAAAGTAATAATGGAGATTTATTGAGGAATAAGCAATGCTTCCCAGTGAAAAAGAGTAAGACAATATGTGAAATGTTTCTGTATTCCTTGTCAATATTTTGCTTTTGCACTTGTGCTCCTTTGCATTCTTAATATGTTTTTTTACAAAGGGGAGAAAATAGGCAATTGATGGAAAGGGTCACTTACTTTCAGAAGGACTCT
>VYZT01044202.1:12664-36363 GCA_013400735.1 Pomatostomus ruficeps | reverse complement strand
AAGGGAAAGGAAAAGGGAAAGGATCATCCTGATCACTGCTCCTCTAATCCCAACCCTTCCAGAGCCACCAGAAGCGCAGTGGGATCGCAGAACAGAGGCTCTCGAGTATTCTGGAAATTAATCCAAGCATCCCCTCCCCTCTCAGAATCCTCTGTGTCCATTGCGGTTCCCTGAAATTCCCTCTGGCCTGGTGTTTCCTGCTCATAGCCCTGTGCTCCAGAGGCAAACTAAGGCAAAAATTCGTCTTTTTTCATACAAAACTCAGCTTTCAGATGAAAAAACCAAATCTTTCAGGTGTTGCTGAGAAAATGAAGCAACCACTCCTGAACTCAAGCACAAACCAGTGTGCCCTCCAGGTTTGAATTCTGAATTTTCTAGGACTGAAAAACACTTTCAACACTTGCCCAAACCTCGTTACTATTTCTGTCCAGGAGAGGTTTTTTTTTTTTTCTAGGACAGCACAGAAAATGGGGAGTTGGATTCATCCAGGGCTGGCAGCTGCAGACACACAGCAAACACACATTTACAGATTCCGCAGAGCTCCAGGAACGTGCAGCAAACAAAAATATCACCGAATTTCTAAAAATGTCATCAAATCTGCAAGTATGAGAGCAGCACAAGAGTGGGGTGTCCTTCAGAACACAAACTCCCACTTCAGCCTTTTAAATCCTCGGCAATCCCGGTGGTCCACAGCTGCTCGATATGATCAGATCACTTCAGGGAAAGATCAGGAAACCCCTTCCTGCCAGAGCTGCTGTTGCACGGAATCCCAGACAATTTCCAATCAGGAGGAAGGGACGCGTTTTTTACAGCACACGGGTGATGAACCACGGCTGCAGACGGCAAAGGGAAGGGCTGGAGCTGCCAGATCTCCATGTTCGAGAGGAAAAGTTTCCAAAATGACACATCAGGTGAAACATAAGGTGGGGTTGGGAAGAGCTTTGGGGCTTTTTTAGTTCTGGGTGAAAGAAATAAGTGAAGATCAGAAGTTCTGCTACCACAGGATGCAGCAGCACCTCCTGTCACTGAGTTTTAAGGATTATTCTCACAGTTTTGCCAAAACTGGACACATTTACAGACACTGCAGAGCTCCAGGAACAACAAAAATGTCACCTGATTTCTAAAAAACTCATCACATCTGCAGCTACAAGAGCAGCACAAAAGCGGAGTGCCCTTCAGGACACAATTCTCCTTGCAGCCTTTTAAAATCTTGGGGTTCGAGATGAAAAGTTTCCAAAAGACACAGCAGGTGAAACATAAGGTGGGGTTGGGAAGAGCTTTGGGGCTTTTTTAGTTCTGGGTGAAAGAAATAAGTGAAGATCAGAAGTTCTGCTACCACAGGATGCAGCAGCACCTCCTGTGACTGAGTTTTAAGGATTATTCTCACAGTTTTGCCAAAACTGGACACATTTACAGACACTGCAGAGCTCCAGGAAGAACAAAATTGTCACCTGATTTCTAAAAAACCAGCTACAAGAGCAGCACAAAAGTCCTTCAGGACACAAATTCTCCCTGCAGCCTTTTAAATCCTTGGTGTTCGAGATGAAAAGTTTCCCAAAGACACAGCAGGTGAAACATAAGGTGGGGTTGGGAAGAGCTTTGGGGCTTTTTTTGGCTCTGTGTGAGGGAAATAAGTGAAGATCAGAAGTTTGGCTACCACAGGATGCAGCAGCACTGGGTGATCCCTCTTAATTCCTGTGGCTTTTTTTAAGGATTTTGGTTTTTTTAAGGATTTTTTTTGTTTAAGGATTTTGGGTTTTTTAAGGATTTTTTTTTTTTTTAAACGATTTTCCTCACACGCAATTTTGCAAGAACTTCTTCCCTTTGGAAGAGTGAAGTCCCAGAGGTGTGACCCATCCCATAATCCTGAGTTTTTCCTCGGGATGGTGACAGCCTGGAGCAGAGCAGGACCCCACTCGGAGAGAACCGAGACCAGAACCCTTCCTTCTGTGAGCTCACAGATATTCTGTGAGAGGATTTCAAGGCAACAACTTCAGATTTCGATATTCAAATGGTCTTAGTGCAGATAACATAATTCTTCCATTCCTAACAAGCACCTTCTGGTGAGAGCACAATAAATCCACAGTTTGAGCTGTTGCTTTGTCTCAAGTACAAGCGATTACTGTGGCAAGAGCGAGGAGGATTCAATAAACGAGTTCATCTTTTCTGTCTGCTCAGCAACATCTCCCATGTCCTGAGCTGTAAAAACTTAAAGACGAGGGGAAAAAATATCAATATTTCCATCTTACAGCTCCAGATTTCACCACAGTCCACACAAGAGTCTCATTTTCAGGTCACTCAGGTTTATATTTCTGTTGTCCTGAGTTTTGCAGATTTTCAATGTTTCTCTTTGCTGTGATACTTTCTCACACGTTCTGCTGTAAACATGGCCATGTTTTTGCTAACTATCCATGGTTTTGCTAACTCTCCATGATTTTGCTAACTATCCATGGTTTTGCTAACTATTCATGTTTTTGCTAACTGTCCTTGTTGTTTCCATTCCATTCTCCCAGGCGGAGACACGTGATGGATTTGTCCTTTGACCAGTGTGATTGAGAGGTGGTAATTTCTACCTCCAATCCACGGTGATTTCTAAGAACATAGAAATAAAGGTCAGAGGGTTCTGCCCCCTCTCTTTTTGCCCTCTCTTTGCCCTCTCATTTTGGCTCTCTCTTTTGGCTCCTCAGCCTGGTTCGGGTACGTGTGTTTGTGTCCATACAGTGCAGGAGACATCCACATATTTCTAACCTGGCCAGTTTTCCCAGCTGTCTCAAGAAAACCAACTCAATGCAGAAATAAAAAATGGTTTGGGTTGGAGGGACCTCAAAGCTCATCCAGTGCCACCCCTGCCATGGCAGGGACACCTCCCACTGTCCCAGGCTGCTCCAAGCCCCGTCCAGCCTGGCCTGGGGCACTGCCAGGGATCCAGGGGCAGCCCCAGCCAAGAATTTCTTCCAAATATCAAAATCTCCCCTCCTTCAGTTACCACAGGTTGATAAAAACAAGTCTGGCAATGCTGATCCCTTCACAGGACGCCATAAATTTCAAGATCTAAACCACATGAACAAAAAGGTTTAGCTAGAGGAAAATATTTCAGAACTTTGTTGTTGTCATTAAATCTAGAAAATGGTGATTTTGCTTGGGAAGCAGGTTTTAGTGTTTAAAAAAAAAAACCAAACAAACTGATTTTGCAATTACCTTTCTAGGTCGAGGAATCCTGTCAGTGCACAGCTAAACTCTGCCGGTGCTTAGCAGTTTCCATCTCAAAATGAGAAAATGAAGGAATTACAAAAGGACTCTTGGAAGGACTTTTTTTCCCCAGAGCAAAGTGCATAATTGCAGCTTATTTTTAGAAAAAATAATCCCAATTCTACCAGCGCTGAGCTTTGCAGCTCACACACCTGGACAGCTGTGAACATTCTCATTGTTCTCACGGGATCTTTATTCTCTTTGCCTCGGATTCCTCCTTTCCCCTCGCAAGAATAAATTAACGTGTCACCCACCCGGCGATTCCGAAACCTCGATGCCGCGTTAAGCCTCGCACAGGAGCACAAACAGCCCCTTAAGCCTCGGGCTCAAAACCCTCAAAAATCATCCCCTGCTCAGCTGTTCTGGATGCAAACAACACCTCGTGGCTTTGATCAAACTCAAAATGCCTCCATCAAAACAAAGAAAATCTCTCTGTAGCAGCCAAGTTGCAGGTAATTAATCGCTTTCCTGCTGGGGATGTAGAGGTGGAATTTTCAGCCCGTAATACCACGACGAAAACCGTTCACAGTAACGATTCATTGACCCTGAATAAAAGATATTTAAATATTTCTGCCAGTTAGTTAAAAATCCTGACAGATACTCAAAATCTCTGCCAGTTACTCAAACTTTCTGCAAGTTATTCAAAAGTTCTGCTAATTACTCAAAATTTCCGCAAGTTATTCAAAATTTCTGACAGTTATTCAAAATTTCTGCAAGTTATTCAAAATTTCTGCCAGTTACTCAATGATTAATTTCTATTTAGGTAAAATATATCAACAGATTTTATGGGTGCACATCTGAAAAATGTCTTTTTACAGCCCCAGCAGGCACTTCTCACATCATTATTTATTTATTTCAGGTCGATCCAGCAAGGCAGGGCTTGCAACAGCACGACAAATTGAGGGAGATTTCATGATTCTGCCTCTTCCAGATTGGTGATGCTCTGTGGTTTTCCAGCTCCAACCACTTTATTTTGTTAAAATTTTAAAACCAAATCTCAAAACGTCGTTATTTTACTTTAGCCTGGAGTGACAAATTCTTTATTTTAATTTATTTATTTTCATTGAATTCTTTTAAACTCTGTTGATGTTCATTTCTGCCGTCGAAAGCACTCTGCTCTGAGCCGGCAGGGCTCAACGACCACACGTGCATGGGTTTGACAGGAGAAAGAGTTTTGCCTCTGATCTCCAACTACTGCTCCGCTGGAGCCACTCAAATCACAAAACTAAACAAAAAAACCCCAAAAGAATCAGTAAAAAAGCCAGAAACTGCGACACTAAAGCCAGGAATTAATTTTCAGGGCAATGTTGTCCCTGAAAGTTCTCACAGTTTGAGATACAAGAAGAGAACGGGGTTTTGCAGCTGTTTGTTCAAATCCCAACCCCAAATCCTCTCCTTGTGAGTGCGGGGACGGGAAGGCTCCAGGGACACCTCACTGAGGTCTGTCAGTGCTTAAAGGAGATTATAAAAAGCTGGAGAGTGATTTTGACAGGGACAGACAGTGACAGGACACGGGGGAATGGTTTTGAGCTGAAAGAGGAGAGATTGAAATTGGATTCGAGGAGGAAACTCTTCCCGGGGAGGGTGGGGAGGCCCTGGCACAGGGTGCTGATCCCGTTTTGGTTTTGCCTTTTTTCTTTATCTGTTCTCTGTATTCTCTACACAGATATTTGCAGCTCTGGAGCTCATTATTGCATCCAGGGCTGGTTTGCCCAGCAGTTTTCCAAGCCCTTTCCCCCTGGGCAGAAAGACAAAAGAAATCCCAGCACCCCTGGGCTCCCTTGGCTCTCCCTGGCTACCAAAGACAGATTTTCATCACCAAAGCCCAGCCAGCACCAAGGGGGCTCCAGAGAAGGGGCTGCACCTGGGGGGGACTCACATCACCCCTTGTGCTCCTCATTGGTGCTTTTTGGTCAATTCTGCTGATTCCCCAAACGGATCAAATTGTGTGTGCCCCTGTCGGGGGGGCTTTTGTGGCCACTCTGCCATCCCTGCCCCTGGAGGCTCCAAATAAAGATCCACTTTGATATCCCCTCCTGTGCTGAAACCAGCTCGAGTTTCAGTGCCAGGCTGGGAAAAGGCAACAGTGCCCAGAGCAGCTGTGGCTGCCCCTGGATCCCTGGCAGTGCCCAAGGCCAGGCTGGACGGGGTTTGGAGCAGCCTGGGACAGTGGGAGGTGTCCCTGGCATGGCAGGGGGTGAAATCAGGTGACTTTAAAGTCCCTTCCATCCCAAACCATCCCATGATGATCTGGAGCCACCACAGAGACCTCATGGAATCACCTGTGAGCAGTGCCGGGGGTCAGGGGCAGCAGAACCGCAGTGGAAAAGCACCAAATACCGAGTAAAAGCAGAAAAGTGAATCCTTAGGATGAAATTTAACAGAGAACAACTGATAATAACCAATAATTTTCAAGCTGCACCTCCCAGGTTGACCATCTTCACTTCAAGGGACAGATATCACACAAATTTACAACTTCTCCAGAGCAAAATCCACCATAAGTTGATTTATAAAGCAGATAAATAGCCAAGAGCAAGCCAAACATACACACATCTCCTTCAGAAATTCAGAACGGTGAATTTCTGAACCCCAAACCACAACTGGGACTGCCAGGCACCTGAGTTTTAATTGGTGTTTCTATTAAATAAAGGGATTATTTGCTTTCTCTCTGGGTTTTTTTCAGTTCACTCCAGGTTCTCGCCTCTTTCTGAGCAGGACAGATTAGTTTAATGAGACTTTGGATGAAGCTCTCTAAAGTCAAAAAGGTGCAGAAATTATCATCCCCCCTGCCAACCTTTCCCGTGATTTATTAAATTGGAGCAAACAAAGAAAACCGCGTCCTGCTGCTGATTCAACAAAGGATTAGACACCGAGACGGATAATGGAAAACCCGAAATCCATCAGATCGAGCTGTGAAAAATAAATAAACAAATCCTAAGATACATTAACCCTCTGCACCTTTTCAGCTGAAGTGGGAAAGAGAAAATCCTTAAGTTACGCCAGAACTTTCCTCTGGTGTTTTTTCCACCCTCCTGCGATGGATCTCACTGGGATTGGGCACACAGGGGGTGCTCAAAAATGAATTATTTCCTAACAAATCCCAATGCAAAAGGTGGGCTCAGAGAAATCTGTTCCATTTTTTCCCCCTTAACACCTCAAACCCCTCAAAAACAACACCCGAGAGCCGCTGAGGACGTGACATGAAATAAAAGTTTCATTTATTCTGGGATCGCAGGAATGTTTGATCTGATCATGGGAAAGGTTGGCAGGGGGGATCATAATTTCTATACTTTTTAGGTGGAAAATCATTGAATTATGACAGTAAGGAAAAAAATACATAATCATTTGATCTCTGCAATAAAACAAGATGTGGGAATTTGGAATGAGCCACTGTCCAGTGAGGTTTGAGCACATCTCAGTGGATCAGAGCTGGATAGATCCAGATATTCCGAATTCTCAAGGATTTTACTTTGTTGCAGGATCCACACAAACCACAGCTGAACAAGTGATAAATTACAGGGAAACATGAAATTACAGGTGTCAAACACTCCAGGGGAAGGTGCGATGTGCAAGATGCAGCCCGAAAAAATCAGAAAATAAAGTTCCCTCTGCATGGAAAGTTCCTGGATGTGCCAGAGGCGCACCTGGAGACCGAAATTCCGCCTCCTCCTCTGGGCTTCCCGAACTCGCAAAGAACTTTCAAAAAGAAATGCAAAATCCACCTAATAAATATGGAAAGGAACGCTCTCACAAAGCTATCAAGGAGTACGAGATTTAGAGAAAGCACAGCACAGACTGAGGCAGATTTTCAACATTTTTTCCATAATAATGACCAAAATTTGCACAATGCTAAAAGTCTCCCATGCAAATGCAAACATCGCTCTAATCCCTGTTAACAAAGCACACAGAGAAATTAAAGCGAGCTTAACTAAGCAGTGTTTGTGAATATTAATGAGCCTAAAAGCCAAATCCCGGCTTTTAAAATTTTAAAGCAAAAAGAGGATTGTTTTCAGGCTGATTTGTATTTAAACCGGATGCTTTGCAAGGAAGAGGATGAACTGTGGTGCCCCTGGAAAGGCATTAAAATGAGTGCAACAAAGATCCTTGAGAATTCGGAATATCTGGATCTATCCAGCTTTTAGGCTGATCCACTGAGATGTGCTCAGACCTCACTGGGCAGTGGCTCATTGCAAATCTCCACATCCTGTTTGATTGTAGAAATCAAATTAATATGTATTTTTTTTTATTACTGCCATATTTCAGTGATTTTCCACCTGACACGTCAAAGCGACGCACTCGCCACCCAGGGAATTTTAGGACAAAAAATTTTATGAATTTTGGAACAGCTTCCATATCTGACAGAGGCAGTTCAAGCTTTGGTGAGGTTGAAGATCCCTCACATCAAACGGGATGGTTTGAAATCCAAGCAGCTGCAGCAAGGAGCAGAAATCCCGTCAGGTGGGATTTACCCAGATCGGAGATGTTTGTACCAGACACCCACAGCACCTCTGCTCTCCTTGCAGCGAGTGAAGGAAAACTGATGCTTTTGTTCTGGATGAAACCCTCCTGGAGATGTCTGGGTGAGGTGGATCAGCCTGAGGAGTCACTCCAGGGCAGTATCAGTGACACAGACACCTCACGGAGATGGAGCTCAGCCTTCAGGGCTCAAAAACCAAACAAACCCCGTCCAGCTGCTGAAATTTCACCAAAACATTGAGAATAAAATTCAATTCCTAGCACAGCCACTTTCTTCCTGAGCAGACTCTCTTTGCTTGGCCATCCTGAGCTGACAGAACTCAGATCATGGACAGATCCATGACAGAATCATGGAATGGTTTGGGCTGGAAGGGACCTTAAAGCTCATCCCATTCCACCCCTGCCATGGCAGGGACACCTCCCACTGTCCCAGGGTGCTCCAAACCCCGTCCAGCCTGGCCTTGGGCACTGCCAGGGATCCAGGGGCAGCCACAGCTGCTCTGGGCACCCTGTGCCAGGGCCTCCCACCCTCACAGTGATGCCTTGGAGAGGCTCCCTAGAGCAGAGGCCAGACAAGATTGAGAGAATAAAATGGGGATTTATTGCAGGGCCTTCAATAGGGACACCTCGGGCACTCAGAGCCTCTCCGGGAGAGGCCACAGCCAAGATGGAGCCCGGGGCACGAGTTTGCTCCACTTGGATCAGTTTGGATCCATTCCCAGCTCAGGGTTCATTCTCCAATTCCAGTTTCAGGGGATGATGGAATTGAGCCCAAGTCTGTCCCCCCTTTTAGAGGCTCCGTTTCCATCTTTGGGGGCCTGGGCCAACGAGGTGTCCTTGAGTGCAGCCTGGAGAGGATTTGTTGTGTCTGAGCAGGATGGGAGAACAGGAGCTCCCAGCGCGTGGGGAGTGTGAGAGTTCCACACTAAAGCAGGGCAGGGGCTGGAAAGTATCAAAGCTCAATCTGAAGGCATCACTCGGCTTTTCCTGCTTTCTGCTTCCATGGACGGCACCAACCCTCAAGTGTGAACTATTGGCAAAGTAAGTAAAAAAAATAATCTCAGGCCAGTTTGCTCCTCTGAACTCCCCTATTCCTCCTGTCCCTGCCAGCCCTGCGCAGCACCCAGGGGAGCTCGGGCAGCTGCAGCTGGGGTTGTTCAGCTGCCAGAGATCTGCGGTTACTGGAGTTTAAATGGTTCATTAACTTCGTGTGCTCGGGCCCTGGAGATGCAAATCCACTGTCGGGAACAGATGTGCATGGATGCAACAAAAGATAAATAAATTTATCATATAATGCATGATAAGGTGAGCTAAGCAGGGCTTTACCCCGCTCCTGTTAAAACCCTAAATGGAGGAGAATTCCCCTTTTGAGGCAGAGACAAACCCAAGGGAGAGCTGTGACCTCCAGGCCTAGAGCTGGAATTTATAGAGCTGGAATTTACCTCTGGAATTCCTGCCCAACCAGGCTGAACTGCTTGGATCTCAGTCAGGATCCCAGATGTGCCCATCCTGAACCACAGCTGCCAACAAGCCTGGCAGCCTTGGTAAATAACACTTCCCTGCCAACCAGGCCCCAGCGAAACCCCACCGTGCTCAATAAACAATCCCCAGCCTCGCTCAGGCTCGGAATTCCCACTCCACGGGAAAGGAACGGGGTTTGGGGGTTCCCAGGCATCAGATTTGCCAAAGCCTCCCTGCCTCCCCCACCACACAACGCCCAGGTGCCGCTCGGAGCCGCCTCATTTCTTTCGCTCCTGACAAAAGCGGCGACATTCGCCAAAGTTTGATTCATCCCAGGCTGAAAGCCTCGTTCCCCCGAGGTAAATATTGCTGTCTAATGAGGAACAGTCACACGCAATTACACCGTGAGGCGGCGAAGGGCTGAGGATCCTGAGGAAGCCGATTTGTTAAGCTAATTGCTGGAGGTAGGAGCTGGGGTGAGCCTGGCTCCAGATGTGATCCCAGCACTTCCCAGGGGACTCTGCAGAAGGGTCCTTGGACCCTTGAAGAACGTACAAAATAAGGACAAAGTAGATATGAAAGTGGCCTGAACTCTCGCCTCTCTTTGCCCATGAATTTCTTCACAGAGAAAGGAGGTTTATTGAAAATGTGCATTTTCTAAGCTGCAGCAGGAGCTTTCCTCCAGCCCCAGGAGCTGATAACCCCCCTGTCCCCCCTGGGACCTCTCCTCTGCTGTGTCCAGTTGAGCCTAGAGATCCCCAGCAAGAAAATCCCCGTTAAGGTGAGGCTTTAGCACAGGTTTTACCGTCCTGAGCAGTGTCACACCTCGCTGTCCTGCTCCAGAGCCAGAGCAGCAGCTGCTGCTGCAGGGCCCCAGCTGCAGCTCCTAATGCACCTCATCACTCCTTGCAGGGATCATTTGGCACCAAGTTAGTTTTACAAAACACACCAAGTTTAAAATTTTTTAAGTGCAGACAGTGTTCCCAATCCCCGAATGAACTGGGGGAGGCCTGATGAGCTCAGCATCTCCCCAGGCTGGGAGCAGCACAGGAGATGCACAGAGAGAACAACCAGCAAGGGCCAGCAAGGGCCAGCAAGGAACCAGCACCAGCAGAGGCAGCCCTGGCCCAGGGGGAGCCGCCTGTTCCGGCCAAGGACTGAGCCCAGAACCCAGCAATCAAGGCCTAATTAGCATCAGAAGCAAAGAAGATCTGCAAGCAACAGGAAACCAAATCCTCACAACTCCCCAGCTTGGAACCAATGGACATGGAACCAATGGATCTCTGGGGGTTTGACTGGATAAAGTTTGGGCAAATCGGGTCAAATCCCCGTGCCGTGGAATGATTTTCTCTGCACAGCCGGGCTGGGTGTGGATGGAATTATTTCTGTGGCACATCCTGGCCAGAACCAAAGCAATGCCTTGATTTTCTTATCACTAGAAATGTTGTTGGAGAATTCTTCTTTTTCCCTCATTAGAACACAGCAGAGGAGCAGCCACCCAGATTTGTGTTTCTGTGTTCCATTACAAAGCCAGGCTGGAAAATCTGGGTGCAGCACCCCAGCCCTGCAGGGCAGCTCTCCTCCCGCAGGCACTCCTGGTCCCATTCCTGCTCCCTTTTCACAAATGTCACCACACACAGCCAGGAACTTCCCAGCCCCTGAACTCGAACTATCTGGGTCTCATTTTAACCGTACAGAGTTTCTCAACTTTTGGTTTACACCCATTAAGTGGGATTTCAGTTCAGGAGCATCTTTCAGGGGAGAAAAGGAAAAAGAAAGAAAGGGAACAAGAAACCCCCCTGGCAAACCCAGTAGCACAGACTTCTATAATTGATCCAGGAGGGAGATGAAACCATAATTAATCCTTTTGGGAGATGGGGATGTCTCAAACCCTTTTTTTTGGGGAAGAGGGGGAGTACCTGGTTATGTTCACTTTACAAACAAGCACAAGCTAATTGCTTCAGAGCGCCAGCAAAATCCATCCAGGGAATTCCTCCTCTTATCTAATGCCACCTGCAGCAGGACCCGGCTGCTCTGAATTAGAGCTGAGATCAAAGAGCACCTGTGCACAGCGAGATTTCCAGTTCCTCCTCCCCTCTCTTTGCTCCACCAGAGAGGTTTGGATTTCTCATCATCACGCTGTCAGCTGGATTGTTACTTTTAATTACAGCGCGTTCCCGCTTCTCGCCTTCTCCTCGCACCTCCCGGCGATGAAAGCCCGAGGCATCCACCAGGGTTTGAGGCAGTGGGAAGGGGAGCAGGAGGGAAGAAGAGCTCCTTGCCCTGAAAAGGAGCTGCTGCCAGGAAATTTTCCTCCCCATGTCCAGCCCAGCAATTCACACACTCCCCGATTCCCACTTCCTACCGCTAACAGGGGGCAGGTTAGACGTAGAACAGCGTTAATTAGCTATAAATTGAAATTAATTATCATCATAATAAAAGGATGCACGAATAAGAAGTTTGCCTCTTTCGCAGTGGCGTTTAGGAAAGATAGATTAGCAAGGTGATCTGAGTTAGATTTTTACTACAAAACCCACGAGGAGTTCAGAGCACAGATTATTACTACAAAACCCACGAGGAGTTCAGAGCACAGATTTTTACTACAAAACCCACGAGGAATTCAGAGCACAGATTTTTACTACAAAACCCACGAGGAATTCAGAGCACGGATTTTTGCTACGAAACCCACGAGGAGTTCAGAGCACGGATTTTTACTATGAAACCCACGAGGAGTTCAGAGCACAGCGATGGGCAGCGGCTGCTTGGAGGCACCAAGGACTGAACCACATCAAACCCGACCCTTGCAGGAGGATGGAAACACCTCTGAGAGTCAAACGTCGAAACGCAAAAATCCCTGTGCCATGGAATGATTTTCTCTGCACAGCCGGGCTGGGTGTGGATGAAATTATTTCTGTGGCACATCCTGGCCAGAACCCCATCCTGGCCAGGAATAAAGCAATGCCTTGATTCTCTGACACTAAAAATGTTGTTGGGGAGTTTTTATTTTTCCTGCAATTTTTGGTGCCACCATCACCTGTCCAGAACTGTGCAGGTACAAACCAGCACCGGCTCAAATCCCACGCTGTGTAAAGCCAGAGTAACTCCCCATCGACTCCCTGAAAGGCCTTTTAGTCCTCTAAGTGGAAGTTTGTACATTCCTCCTTCATTTGCCTTCCCTGGTGGCTTCTGTACTAAATTAAGTGTTTATACAGCGCTTTGAAGATGTAAAGCTCTGAAAGTGGCAAATATTTCCACGAGATATCAAAGAGCTGCAGCTCCTGGCGACTGAGCAGATCCATCAGCTGCAGTAATTGCTGGCACCTAACGCTGTGACAAAGTGGAATGGCAGAAATGTCATTTTTTCCTCGTAGTACACAGGAACATACAGATTCACGCTCAGATTTGCACTTAGATGGAGCAGATCATGACAGGATTATTTTATCCAAAGGATCACCTTGGTGGGAGGGGCACTGCCTTTTTCTTAGGGACTGAGAGTTAGACACGGCTGGAATGAGGCACTGAGGATGACACAAAACGAGAGGAGGAGAAGGTGAAACACTCTTATTCTCATTTAAACATCAGAATTAACTTTTATCACAACCTTGATCGAACACTAAAACAGATTTGCCCATAAAAGCGGTGGAGTTTCCATCCCTGGAGATGTTTAAAATAAAACAAGGCCCGGAACAACCTGCTCTGGGGACAGAGAAGAGGTTTAAGGATCTCTAAAAACACCAAATAACCTCAGCAATTCCGTTATTCAGAACCATCTGGGAGGGAAAGGACCCTTCAGGAAGCAGCTCCTCTCAATTCAATGTCCCAAAATCAGAGGAAAGGGCTCGGGATGCATTTATGGCTCAGGACTCTCCAGATGTGAATTTCTCTCTCTCTCACTACAACCCCAACCAGCTCCTCCCCACCTTTTCGTGCCCCATCCCTTTAACACCCAATTCCTTCCACAGGAATGTCGGATCTGCCCGATTTCCCTCACCTCCCTTTTCAATATCACCTCTCCAAACCCCCGTGGATGCCGCACGTTAAGGAAACAACCCCCCAGAGAACGAGAGCTGCAATGCCAACACGAACAGCTTGAACAAATCCAATTTGGGTTTCGGGAAAATGTCTCTCAGGAGAAGAGCTGGGGTTTAATGGCTCCAAATTTAGCTCGCGAGTGCTTCCTCACAAGTCTGAGAGCTTCTAGACAGTCTGCACGAGCATATGGATCTCATAATGCCCAAGCTGGCCATTAAAGGGGGAAGTTCTTGGAAGTGCAAGTGGAATGTAGAGCAGGCATTCCCTGCTCCTGAAAACTGATTTTCCTGATGGCAGCTGGTGGGATGTTAGCGAGGGAGCGAATTCTCACTCAGCACAGGGCAGTTTTCAAGGAAACACAAGGTTGTTTCGGGTTCTTGGATGGAATTCAGAGCTCAGGAGTTGCAGGAAAGAGCAGTGTCTGGCCCACTCCTCTTCCAAATTATCCAAAGAAAAATTTCCAAGCTGCAGATTGTACATGAAGCTTCCTATGGTGCATCACAGAGAAATTTCTACTTCAGACCGTAGAGCTCAGAAATTGCAGGAATGAGCAGTGTCTGGCCCAGTCCTCTTCCAGGTTATCCAAGGAAAAATTCCCAAGCTGCAGATTGTACACAAAGATCCCTATGGTGCATTACAGAGAAATTTCCACCTCACAAGCAGTGTCTGGCCCAATTCTCTTCCAGATTATCCAAGGAAACATTCCCAAACTGCAAATTGCAACAGAAAGCTCCCTGCGATGCATTACAGAGAAATTTCCACCTCACACCTCAGAAATTGCAGGAATGAGCAGCGTCTGGCCCAATCCTCTTCCAGATTATCCAAGGAAAAATTCCCAAACTGTGGATTGCAACAGGAAGCTCCCTATGGTGCATTACAGAGAAAATTCTACCTCAGAGCTCAGGAGTTGCTGGGATGAGCAGCGTCTGGCCCACTCCTCTTCCAAATTATCCAAAGAAAAATTTCCAAGCTGCAGATTGTACATGAAGCTTCCTATGGTGCATCACAGAGAAATTTCCACCTCACACCTCACCCAGCTCCAGCTCAGCTCTCAGAGCCCACAGCTCTGCTCCCCACTGCCCAGGTCAGCCCAAGAAAAAGTGGAGAAATAATTAATTTTAAAACCCATTATTATATAATACTACTGGGAACATCAAAAGAACAGTAGTAAATACTTTTTACTTGTTAAGCACTATTTGTTTCTTGTGTAACTAAAGGAAATTCAGAGTGGGAGATTCCTAACCAGCAAAGTTCATCTCCGACTGGGATGAAGCTGCTTCATGGGGGAATAAAACCTACACCACACCAAGAAGGTTTTAAATCCGCACCGAAAACGCAAAAGCTTAAGGAAAATGAGCTGAAATGTGGTTTTGATTGATTTATCAAAAGGAAACCATTTTCTACTGTTTACTTGTTAAATACCTGGGTTTTTTTGTTGTGTAACTAAAGGAAACTAAGAGTGGGAGATTTCTAACCAGCTCCAGTTGAGACGAACTTGGCTTCGTGGGGGAATAAAACTTACACCACACCAAGAAGGTTTCAAATTTCACCCTGAAACGAAAAGCTTGAGGAAAATGAGCTGAAATGTGCTTTTGATTGATTTATCAAAAGGAAACCATTTTCTACTGGTTACTTGTTAAATACTGTTTGTTTCTTGTGTAATTGAAGGAAACTAAGAGTGGGAAATGTCTAACCACCTAAGTTCAGCTTCAGCTGGGTGAAGGAATTCATGGGGGAAAAAAAACCTACACCACACCAAGAAGGTTTTAAATTTCAGGCTAAAATGAAGAAGCTTGAGAAAAATGAGCTGAAATGTGGCTTTGCACGTTGCTGCCCTGTCTGTGTCCATGGCAGGAGCAAAAATCTGCAGGAGGATCAGTCCTTGAGCACCCTGCAGAGCTGCTCCCTGCAGATGAAGGAAGTCGAAGGGATTTTTTTGCCCCAAAGCCATCAAACCGACAAGGACTCCAGCGAATGCACAGCCCAGAGCCTCCCCATCTGCTGCTCCTGTGCCTCTCTCTCCAGGCACAATCTGGGTTCTGGTTTTTGGTCTAAACTGCATTTCAAACAGACAATAAATCCATGTTGGGATGCCCTCTCATTGATGGTTTGCTCCGAGACCAAACTCTGATGAAGAATTTCTCATTTGGACAAACCAAAGCCGTTCTCATTTCAATTTAACATTTCTCTGTAAGGAACAGAAGAATCAAAGGCACTGGAGAGGTATTTTTTGCCAGGCTGTGACAGAAGTTGAATTAAGTTCAAAATTTCTGGGTCAGAAGAGAAATTCAAACAGGAAAATATTTGCATTCCAAATCAGAGCGAGGAGCTGGATTTCTTTTAACCTCTGAAATAGGACTTGTCAGGCTCTGTTTTGATCACATTTTTAATCAAAATGACGCATTTTGATATTTCAGAGCGGCTTCTGTGAGGCCTCAAAGCTGCGAGTGAGCCTGAAATGAAGGAATCCAAACTTCTCTCCACTCCTCTGTCTCTCCCTTAATTACTACAACTAATTTTATTAATGTACTTTGCAGCACCATTAACTCTTACCTGAGGCATAGCTTTAAATATGATGAGCCTATATTATCTTAATGGCGTTAATTAATAGCGCCGTGGCTTTAAAATTTCACAGATCTGACCAACAACGCATGGAGAGTGTGGCTTGTGGGGAATTTTTTTAGTTGGTCGGAGTAATTTTTGTTGTTTAAGTAATGCCCCTGACCAAAGGAGCAGAAAATTAAATTAAAACTAAAATAACTCCCCCAGGAACCACCATTATGAAACGGGGAAGTTTGTCCAGAACATTCAAATTTGGTCACCAATCCAGAGACACAGGAGCCACTGGGAAGGCAAAATTAAGGTCTCGTTAATTTAGATTTTTTTTACTTCACCCACTGCTGCAGCTGCAGTGAAATTAGCCCCCAAATTGAAAATAAAGCATAAATACATTGTTTTTTTACACTTTAAATGCTCCACATTTGAATTTTTAGGCAGAAAAATGCTAAAATAATCACATCAAGGGTATCTTGGACTTTGCAGAGGCCACATTCACTCCAGAGTGGAAAATACAATCTTGATCTTCCAGAAAAACTGTTGTAATTTTGTCTTAATAAAAGCTGCAGGAAGCCTCCATTGGGGATTTACTCAACTAGAACAGAAATTTATTTTTCAGGGGAGAAAAAAAAAAAGAGAGAAAAGATGTAACTTCTTTTCTTTTTAAACAACACACGGCTTAATTGGAAACGCAGAATAAATTAGGACAAAAAAGCCCAGGGAAGTTTAAGGCAAAAAACTCTTTAGCAGCTTTGCATGCTTGAGCGTGAAGCAGAGGCAAATCAGCTGATAATCTCCTCTGCTAAATTTATACAGGAGACAGAATATTCTCCAGAGAACGTGTTTCTTAAAAGGAAAAAAAAAAAAAAGTGCTCGTTCTACTTGACCAAAATGATTTCCTATTTAAATAATCACGCTTATCCACCTCCAGACTGAGTCTTTTTATGTGATTTACAGAGTTTCTGTGCCACGAGTGCTGTGCGACACTCACAAGGTCTCAGGAAGTTAATGGGCTGCTGGAAATGCTTGATAAAGAATTTTTCGTGTCTTTGCCATCTGCCAAAATCGAGTCCTAAGCGTCATAAATAGATGTACGGGACGTTAATGCCGCGAAAGCGCCTCTAAATCTTTCTGTCCGTCCTCCCTGCGCTGGTTCCGCATGGGACAGGAGATTTCTGTCTCTTGGAAAATAAAGCTCAAATTATCTCCTGCTCACCTTTCTCCTGGAAATGCCATCTGTTCATAATAATAATAATAATTAAAAAAAACAACTAAAAATCCCCATTCCAACACCAGGACTACAGACACAATTTTTCTGTCCTAAAGGCCATGAAGCCCCTCAGAGTGAGATATTCCCAGCCTGGTGCCCAAATTCCTGAGCTCCTGGGACACTCCCCCAGGGGATCAACAGGGAAAGGAAGGGAAAAGGGGGAAAAGGGAAGGGAAAGGGAAAAAGGGAAAGGGGAATGGAGGGGAAAGGGGGAATGGAGGGGAAAGGAGGGAAAAGCAGGGAGGGAAAGGAGAGGAATTGGAAAGGAATGGGAAAGGGAAAAAGGAAAAGGGAAAAAGGAAAAGGGAAAAGGGGAAAAGGAAGAGAAGGGAAGGGGAAGAGGGAAAGGAAAAGAAGAAGGGAAAAGGAATAAAGAGGAGTTTTCTAAGGAGAGCTCATGAATATCATTCCCATTACAGACTCATCCCCGTGTGACAGCGGTGACGGGGATTGAACCAGAACAGAAATCCAAGTCTCAGAGTCTGAGCCCCAGACTCGTGGGGAAAATCTGTGACACCGCTGGCTGCTGTCACAGGCTGACCTGGGCTCACACTCCCCTTCTGAAGCACCTCCCTGTCGAGTTTTCCCAGGAAAGGCTTTGCCCTGCACGGAGCCGCGCTCAGCCACAGCGTCCCTTTGATGTGTCAGGATGCACCCAACGTTCATAACCCGATTACAGCGCGGAAAGCTCTGGGTAAATTCCCCTCAGACAGCACGAGCTGCTTGCTCAGAAATGTTTATTTCCACTCCAGCCAGGATTCCAGCCAGGAGCTGTCTCAGCTCGGTCCCCGTGCCCCTCTCTGCTGTGTGAGCACAGAATTCCTGTGGGATTTGGTGAGGCTGACAGCAAGGCCTGAAAGCCTCACAGAGTTTGATTTAAAGACAGTCAAAATTTATCCCTGAGAAACTGCAGATACAGTGGAAGCCACAGTGATAACCAAGAAGCTAATTAGTGAGAGAAGAAGTTCTCAGAGAGCAGATGTTCGTGGGGTGAGACTTTGAGAATGTGCAAAAGAAAACTTGTGTGTAACTAATTGCTTGTGTAGCCATTTGTGCTATTGGAATAATCATTGTTTCTGTAAATAGTTCTGTCAGTGTGTGCTAACTAAAAAATATATAAAAGCAGCTGTAGAGTAGAATAAAAACTCCTTTCTATCCTTGGATTACGAGCGTGTGTGTGTGTCATGTACTGCAACAAATTCCCACCTCCTCTCCTCCCTGACCTGAAAATCCCACCAGGAACCTGCCACAGCTCCACAATTTGGGAAGCATCACTTCCAAAGGCACCAGGAACACAAAGACAACCCCAGGCTTGTCCACACAGCAGCTCCCAACATCTCCCTTCATCCCTCTGCTCCCACCCCCCTGGGCAGCGCCAGTCACCCGTTTTTTGTTGCACGTTTCCAATTTGCTGCCTGCTGCTAAATTGAATAGCCGATGCGCGATTTGCTTTTGTCACAAGGTTACCACAGAGCTCGACTTCTCTCGCTACGGAAAATGACTTTGTGTCATCCCTTAGTGGCTGTTGATAATGGAGACGCCGTCGTGCCTCCCAGTATAGATGGCTTCGATTTCGAAAGGAAATCAAAACAGGCACACGAAGTGCTCTGGGAATGAGGGCAGTGATGAGGAGGCAGAAAAGAACGGCATCATTAACTCACTTTGGCCATAAACTCAGCAGAGCCCAATCTTGGCCTTATTGCGGTCGGTTTCAATTTTAAAGTTCAAGTTTAAAAGGAGACGAGCTTAACCATTCACAGGCTGCACTCTCTGCTACCAATTCCTCTCTCATGCTTCCAAAAACTGGGCGTAAAACCAGTGACTGCACCAGTCAGCTAAAAAACACCACCTGCAGCTCTCCCCTGCTTGCTGATTCTTCATCTTGACTGAGAGGCACAGCAGCCTGACCACAGCACATCCCTCTCGCTGCCAACTTGGCAGGGAAATTTCTGACTTCTCCCTGCGAGCTCTCCTGGCCTTCAAAGCTTCCCTGCTCTCCCCAGCCTGTGCTCAGTATCTTTCCCTGCTCTCATTTTACAGTTTCCATCAGAAATAAAGTGAAATAGCAGCACAGCAATCCCTGAGCCCTCACCCAGACTGGCAGAACAAACTGGGAGTGAGACCACAGTGATGCCTGAGCAGAGGCTCCCTGGAACAGAGGCCAGACAAGATTGAGAGAATAAAATGGGGATTTATTGCAGGGCCTTCAATAGGGACACCTCGGGCACTCAGAGCCTCTCCGGGAGAGGCCACAGCCAAGATGGAGCCCGGGGCACCAGTTTGCTCCACTTGGATCAGTTTGGATCCATTCCCAGATCAGGGTTCATTCTCCAATTCCAATTGCAGGGGATGATGGAATTGAGCCCAAGTCTGTCCCCCCTTTTAGAGGCTCCGTTTCCATCTTTGGGGGCCTGGGCCAACGAGGTGTCCTTGAGTGCAGCCTGGAGAGGATTTGTTGTGTCTGAGCAGGATGGGAGAACAGGAGCTCCCAGCGCGTGGGGAGTGGGAGAGTTCCACACTAAAGCAGGGCAGGGGCTGAGAAATATAAAAGCTGAATCTAAAGGCATCAATATCTCCAAGTACAGGAAAAAGGCGAAATCAGAAATTAAACCGCTCCAGCAGAGGTCAAGCACGTGAGAAGCCGTGAGATTGGACTGATTTTCTGTCAGGTTTTTCTCCCCTTCAGAACAATCCGCTGCTGGTGGTGGATTTGTGTTTGGGTGGCAGGGAAAAGGCTGCAGAGCCCTGTGTGCAGCAGGCAGTGTGCAAACAGTGCTGAACCTGCCCCGGAGATCCCACAACATCAAACAACTCTGCCGCGCTGAAGAGAAAACAAACGCGCACTTCACATTTCCCTTCGAGCAACCTCAGGGTTCAGGATGCCAAGTGCAATAACATCAGTTGACACTTCTGCAGAAACACATGGCGAGCAGAGAAAAGATTTCAAGGGGAGGACGAAAAAAAAACCACCTCAAAACCCTGTACCAAATATTGTGACTTCTCCCACGCTCAGGCAACGCTTGTGACATTTCCCAAAGTGAAACCAAGCTGACATCTCCAGCCCACCCAGAACAGTCTCCCCTGCAATGGTTTTTCTCCCTTTCTCACAGCATATGTTCGAGAAAAACATCTGAGGATGCTGAGAAGCACCAACTTCTCAGTGTTAGTGGCTGCACAGCTGCAGTTATGGGATGGGAGTTTCTAAAAATGACATTTCAAGGAGCCAAAAAAATCGCCGTGATCACTTCTCAGGAGTCCCAGTAAGGGATTTACTCTCTCTGGGCAGCCCACAGCAGCAAACATCATCATTTTGATTCCACTGAAAGAAGACGCAGGAGTTATACTCCAGGAGACCTGTACAGATTGATTCTGATTGTGCAGCAGCACAGGGTTTTCTTGAGCAGTTCAGGGAACTCTCTGATGAAGAGTTGGGAAAATCAGGGATTTTCTGGTCCATTGGCAGCAACAAAACTGCAGCAAAGGGTCATTTCCTGCTGATGTTGTGGCAGAATCTAAATCAGATCGAGGCTGCTGAATGTGAATTTAGGGAGAGGCAATGCCCAGCTGGTTCAGAGACACCCAGGAAAAGCTGTGAGGGCACCAATGGGTACCAAGAGTCAAACCAGGCTGACAGCCCCCGGAAGAGCTGGGAGGGGCAGAGCTGCTCCATCCTGCATCCCAAGGAGTTGCTCCCTTCCCAGGGCAGTCCAGTTGCTGCTGCACCAGTTTAGTTGGAGGAAAAAATAATTCAAACCAATATTTGGATTGTCTGTCCCTCCACCCCTGAATTTCCGAGCTGCTGGTGTTCGCCCAGCCTGGGGAGCAGGAACACCCAGTTCACACCACAAAATTAAAGAGGGAAAGGCCAAATGAACCCAAAAACCATCTCAGGGGTGTCAGAATCAAGGGAAAAGCATCACAAAGAGATGTAAAAACCAAAACCAGCGCCAAGGCATCCACAACATTTTCTGGTGCGTGCAAGAGCTCATATTTCTGTTTTGTTTATTATCAGAAAGGAGTACAATATATTCCCCATCCCATAAAACACACATATAATTTTTGTGGTAATAAGACCCAGGAGAAGCATAAATATTCCCGAGGGTTTCTGCAGTTCAGGAGAACACTGTAAAACAGTTTGATAACTCGGAGATTACATTTCTCTCCATTCACCACACACACACACACATACATAAAAGCCTGCCAAGGGGAACGTTATTGATGCTTTATAACTACGAGCCAATAAACCTCATGAATTTCATTTATTTGAAGACTGCAATAGACACAGGAAGATAAGTAGCATCCTTAAATTCGGCATCATTAATTAAATCCCCGCCCCCCAACGCACACCAGCGAGCTGGTGCTGAATCCACCCATGGCTCTTTCACCAGTGCGAGCAAAACCAGGAGATGCCGTTTGGGAAGGAGCATCACAAGTGAGAAGAGGGAAAAGTGAACTATTAAAGAGTCAGCAAATGTTAATGGCAAAACCTAAAAGGCAGGATGTGTCTGGGCCTAAGGAGCGGGATGGGTCTCAGCCCAAGGAGCGGGATGGGTCTGGGCCCAAGGAGCAGGATGGGTCTGGGCCCAAGGAGCGGGATGGGTCTGGGCCCAAGGAGCGGGATGGGTCTGGGCCCAAGGAGCGGGATGGGTCCGGGCCCAAGGAGCGGGATGGGTCCGGGCCCAAGGAGCGGGATGGGTCCGGGCCCAAGGAGCGGGATGTGTCTGGGCCCAAGGAGCAGGATGGGTCTGGGCCCAAGGAGCGGGATGGGTCTGAGCCCTCTCCAGACCAAAGCAACAGAATGCATTTTGTTCAGATAAAGGCAATCGAACGCATCTCGTTCAGATCAGAGGAACAGGAGCTGTTGGAAGCGAAGCAGAAGCTGCTGAAGCAGCCAGGGAAGGGCTGCGCAGGCTCCAGAGAGAAAGGGGCAAAGTTCATCGGGATGGAGACTCCGAGCCTTCATCAGAGAGACCCCCGAGGAAGAAGAGGAGCCTCCCTCAGTGCGACCCCCAGGACACACAGAGCACGGATGCTAATGAGATTAATGACCTCTGGGGTGTAATTTGCATAACCACGCCCACTCCAAGGAATGTAATGAATATGCATGAGCTGTGCCCATCTCCGGTGCTGTGTGACACTGCTGGGGGGTGTTGGGAGGAGCGTCTCCCACGCACCCGGCGCCGAGTGAAGCAAATCCCCTCTGCTGCCTCTGCCTCTGAAGGGGCTCTGGGCTCTGTTTGGAGCCATTCAATCCCTGACTCTGCCTCTGAAGGGGCTCTGGGCTCTGTTTGGAGCCATTCTCAAACCCCTTCAGCAGAGTTCTCCTCCTGAATTACCCACATCAAACAGCAACGAGATGTTTCTCGTGGCAGAGCTTTTGTTTTGCTGCCAGGAACAATTCAGCAGCTCTGCCAGCACACAGGTAAAGTTCATTGATATCCGGAATTATCCACCAAAATCTGTCTCTGTGTTCCTGCTGGATTCCAATGCACCTGCAGCGGTTACAGGCATCATGAAGACACTTATTTGTTAAAAATTAATTCACAAAGTGTTTAATTCGTGATTTAACTCCCTGTCCCTAAAAAAGTAACCACAAGCACAAGCCATACCTCACCCAAAATGCCAGGAAACCTCAGGAAAACCCATCCTGAGAAAGATTTTGAATCTGATTAGTTTGGGGGGATTCTATTGCTCTTTGGGTGCAGCTTTGCATTCCTCCTGTCCAAAACAGACTAAAAAAAGATACAAGAAAACCTTTATTTTATTTAAATTCACAGCCTTGAAAACACAGGACTGGAACTCACGCACCAGGACTCCACACAAGCACAAAGTTTTGACACAGAAGTGTCTCAAAAGAGGAAAATCGCCTCGGCCAGATGGTTAAATCAGGAACTGAACCCTGAGACTGCAAGATACCTAAATTCTGCTTCTTTCTCTAAATGCCCACGTGTGAACACAACCTCAGCTAATAAATACAGAGCAGAAATCAATTAAACCTTCTGACCACCACCACTGCATTACCCAACAGACAAACCCCTGATGCTGCCTTTAATTCCTTAAAAAAAAAAAGAATTTATGGCAATTCAAGCAAAGAGAAAACACTAAAATTATACACTCGAAGCGCACCGAATTACGCTTTATTCTCCAAATAAATTATTCACTTGCTTGAGCCAGCACCTATTCAAATGTATTTCCTGGAGGCAAAACATCTCTTCCCCAGCACCATCAGTCTCTCTGAAAGGAGCATTTGTCTTATTTCCCTTTTTTGGGGGAAGGATGGGAAGGCCAGAACAGATCCTCAGCCTTCATTTCCCTCCCTGCTCATCACCTCGTGGCTCAGACTGGGATTTAGGAGCTGGATGTCCTGGGATTTAGGAGCTGGATGTCCTGGGATTTGGGAGCTGGATGTCCTGGGATTTGGGAGCTGGATGTTCTGGGATTTAGGAGCTGGGTGTCCTGGGATGTGGGAGCTGGATATCCTGGGATTTAGGAGCTGGGTGTCCTGGGATTTGGGAGCTGGATGTCCTGGGATTTAGGAGCTGGGTGTCCTGGGATTTGGGAGCTGGGTGTCCTGGGATTTAGGAGCTGGTTGTCCTGGGATTTGGGAGCTGGATGTGCTGGGCTTTGGGAGCTGGATGTGTTGGGATCTGGGAGC